>QUSF01000029.1:2047551-2062544 GCA_003676055.1 Chloebia gouldiae
CAATCCAATCCAATCCAATCCAATCCAATCCAATCCAATCCAATCCATTCTTGGGTGTTCCAGGAAACAGCTGTTTTTAAACCTTAGCGAAAATGCGTACATCTCTAGTGGTTTGTACTTTGGACAATTCACTGGTTCATACATTAACCTACACTTCTGTTCTGTGAATATCTGCTTATTACTAGTGTACGTAGTTAACAGTTTTCTAACTTTATATCTGGGCATGAAAAGCTATTAAGACAGACATGTGACTGCAATATTTAGCACACTTGGGTGAACTTTCCCAGAAGACGCTCACGGCAAAAACGGCAAGAGTGCATCTTTTATGTTTGCCATCCCAGTCACACCTGGTGTCTAAACAGGGGTAGAACTGGCTAAGGAGACAGTTGTACTCTAAAATCACCTCCATAAATACATGCTGTCACCTGGGCAGGGCTTGAAAATTGCATCCCAGAAATACAGATAAGCCTGTCTATGAAATTCTGCTTTGCAGATTTCTACTGCTTTAAAATAAGCTCTTTTGGAAAGGGATCTTTCAGCTGAAAAATTTGACCCTTTGTGCATACCCTCCTTAAACCAGCAGGCATGTAACTACCGCAACACCAAAATACAAAAAACACATGGAAATGGTAGAAGAAACACATTTGACTGGTTTGAAAGTGCTTAAGCCAACACACATACTACTTCTAGAGAGCAATGTTTATTTAAAACAAAACAAAACAAAACAAAACAAAACCCAACCAAAACCAATACCACAATACGGTTCAGCATTTCCTAAAGAATGTAACAATTTGGGGAATGGACACCTGCAGGAAATACCTGGATTTACTTGCTTTTGGGCTTCTCAGAGAAACCAGAATTTCTTTGAATTCTTGAGATTTTACTGCAGCAAGCAGGTTGTGCTTCCTGATACCCCATTTAAGGTATTCATTAGCATGCAGTTTTAAACTGAAGCACAAATCCAAAATGCTTATATTGCCTTGTATTAGAGAATTGCATAGCTTTTAAGTACTTTCAGCTCAAAGCTGAATTATAGTATTACCCCAGTCCTGATTTATTCTTTTAAATTATAAATAATAGCAAGTGAACCATAAAAGCACATTTAAAAACTGGCAGTTTATTTTAAGAGATTAAACATCATTCAGCTAATGCATTTGTTGCAGAGCCAGGCAGCAGGGATTGTAAACTATTCTCTACAGACTGCTAGGAAGAAAACTGTGGGCCTCTGAAATGAGTACCTGGCTATTTTACCGTTCAAAAAGCCTGAGCAGTTCAGTCACACATATCCTGTGTGAGTCATCACATGCTTCCCAACAACGATGGGGGAGGGGTAGGCAGGAAATTAAAAAACCCAGAATCATGTGTTACAATAAACGTCGGTTTATTCAGGAAATAGAGTTTTTGGAGCTACCTGTTCTCATCAGAGCACTTCCCATGCCTTTGGGAATACAGGAGTCACAGGATAATTCCCACTTCTTATGCTCATATTGATAAGTGAGTTTTGAGTTCAAAAAGGGGTATTTCTGAGTTCTGGGTGAGGAAATCACATGCCTGAAGTGCCCACAAAGTGCACACCCTCTATTCCTCACAGAGGCCTTACAAACACATGAGATGCTGATCAGGGCAGACTCAGCTCTGACCAACATGAGAGGCATGACACAATTGTTTAAAAAATGCTGTTTGCTACCAAAATCTGAAAATAACAGAGAAACAAAAAAAATAAAGAACAGTTTCTCACCTACATGCTGGCTATAAATCTTGATGCTGTGACGGTGCCAGGCTGCATGTGACTGCACCATCCCACAAGTACTCAAGGTGTAACACAGCCTACTCTATTGAAAAGAGCTACTTCTTCCATGGCCCTCTAAGTCTCTTGACCATCTGTAACCACTGCCAGTAGCCTCATATGGCCTTTGGCAGAGTCAGTGAATGGCACTGAAGATGTTACAAAGATGGTTTAAAACATCTTAAATAATCTTTCACAACTAACTCCAATAACACTTTGAATCCTGGAGTCACTAAGAGCATTTCTCTAAACTCCAGGCATTTCCAAACCACATGACTCACTCCTGACAGGATCAGACTAAGTGGAGACCATTCAAAGCAAAGCCATATTCATAAAGGGTTCCCACATCCACTCTCTGAGCTTGCACAGCCACTTTCAACATAAGTGATGTAGGGGGAAAAAGCGAAAGATACTAATCAAAAACAACACAAAATATAGGACAGTTTCTTTTAGTGACCTCAAAACCACCTTCCTAAAATAACAAAACAGTCATTTCTAATTCAGACGCATTGATCCATAAAGAGCTGACCAGCAAGCACCATGAGAAAAGATTAATTTTTTTTGTCGGTTCCGTAAACGGAAAACCACAGGTAGCTTCTCTGAAGTCTCTTCCCCTGTTGTGAACTGTGGTAACAGAGGTACCTATGCTGAAATGGCACACTTGATGGACGAAGGAGATTACCCCCAGGCTCAAGGGCCCAAGGTGTGGCCAGGCTGCAGTCAGCTGGGATGCCAGCAGGTCATGGTATCGACCCTACCTACACTCCGTTCAAGGAGCAGCAGTTACAAGCAACAAGTTGGGTGTGAGAGCCTTTTAAAGGTACGAAAAAAATCTGAAATTCCTCTTGTCCCCAACTCTGTCTTGTCACAAATCCAGCAGATCAAAACAGCTCCAGGTCATCACACAGTAAAAATGAGACCACCAGCAAGCTGCAAACCCGCCGAGATCCTGCTAGCATTCCTCGTGCCAGCCTTGCACACAGCTCCAGCGCAGATAAAACACACGCCAGGCTGCCACGTATCACGGTACTGCATCACAGGACCAAATACGTCCAGTTGAAAGCGCCGCTCGGATACATAACAATTGTACTCATGACCCTGCCTCACAACTCATTTTAAACCCGTGCGGCTCATTCAGCAGGTCCGCAGACAGAGAAAGGCTACGAAAAGCCTGCACATCGCAAAAAGCCCTCCTGAGCTTGGCATTGCGCAAGAGCAGCATTTTGGGTAGAGTTCCGAGAGGAAATTACCCAACCTCGACGACAACCAGAAAGAAACCAAGCCGGGCGGGGTGGGAGCGCTTCCCGAGAGCAGAGGGGCTCCGCTGGCCGCTGCCCGTGCCTCGGCAGCATCCGCGCCGCGCTCCCGGCGCACCGGCTCCCCGGGGATTCTCCCACAATGCCCCTCCGCCGGCGGCACACGCGAGAGCGCCCGCTCCGCGCAGAGGCACCCACGGGCGCTCCGGGACCCGCCGGCGCCCAGCCGCGCCCCCGCCCCCGGGCCGGCGGGGCCCTCGCCCGTGCCCTCGAAACCCTGCCGGGACGGCACTTACCGAGCAGCGGGGAGGGCTCGGGGCAGGGGCCCGGCGGCGGCGGCTCGGCGGGCGGGGACCGGGCCCGGGCGGCGGGCGGCGACGGGCGGGAGAGCGGCAGCGAGAGGTTGGCGGGCGGCGGGCGGCGCGGCGGCGGCTCGGGGCTGCCCGGCGGCCCCAGAGCGCTGCCCGCCAGGTAGTAGAGCAGCGTGGCCGAGAGGTGGAGGGCACAGAAGGCGACGAGGAGGCGGCAGGCCCGCTGCAGCGAGGTGCCGGGCAGCGACGCCTCCTTCATGCCGCTGCGCTGGCGGGGAGCGCCGCCCGCCCCGCGCCGCGCCGCCGACGGGGGACGGGGACGGGGCGGGGGCGGCGGCGGCTCCGCCCGCCGGGGGCGGCCCCGAGCCCCGCGCCCCGCCCGCCTCCGCCGGGAGCGCCGGCGAGACCCCCAGCGCTGCCCCGCTTCGGCGTCCCTCTCCCGTCCCCCGCCTCCCGCCCTGGCTTCCCGCCCGTGTCCCCCGAGCCCGCGCCGCTCCGGCCGGCGCTTGTGAGCGCATCCCGCCTTGGCTGGCTCTCCTGCGCACGGTGCCTTGTGGCAGCAGGCTGGAACGGTCGCTGTAGCAGCCCCCACATGCGCTCACCTGTAGCAGAGGGTATAAGCGGCAGCAGCGAGCTGCTGCAGGGCAGCGAGGGCTATGTTTTCATGACCCTTGGAGGGCTGGCTACACGTTGTCTTCGCTTGGGGCAACTGTACATAAACTGTCAGCTCAGTGGAGCTCGTTTCAGCTCGTTTCCTGCAAAGCATCATGACTAGATTTTTGTTAAATATATCACAACATCCTAGTAGTGCAGTGGCAGGGTCTTCTGGAGGTCTCCAGTCAAACCTTGCTTGGAGTATGACTGTTGCCAGCAACATGTGAAGTCAGCTGTGGTTTTGTCCCGCTGAGTCTTGAAAGCTACCCAGAATGGCAATCTACACCACCTCTCTGGTGCCCTGTCCCAGAACTGATCCACTTTTCTGAGGGAAGATTTTCCTCATGTCTATCATCCAGCCAGTAGTAGTGTCTGTGCATGCAGGTCTGGGCACCATTCAAATCCCTCAAAGTTAGTTACATGTGTTTCTTACAACTAGTAAGTCCTTGAGCCTGAAAAGGGACTGCCTTGGTTCTACAGGAAGAAACCTATCCTGTCCTGACCAGCAGAGATGATGGTGAAGGTTTTATAGAGTTGCCCTACTGCAGGAGCAGGGGACAGTTAGGAAGACAGTACTAACCTTGCTGTTCCCCTGGGTGCTGCAGGCATTTCACTCGCAGCTGACTGAAGAGCAACCAGTGGGACATTGATGATGTCCCACAGGGTGATGTCGCACAGGGTGAGACTGACAGCTCACTAGGCAAAATCCTGTTCGTGGTCTGGCAGACTTGCATGTATCTGGGCTGCAGAGTGCTTCTTCTACACTGTGCAACACTCAAGTGGTTTTCAAGTGCAATAAATATTCCTGCTAGTAGCCCTTAATGCTGCTGTTCATTTGATCTCAGGAAAGCAAAGTAACGGCTTTGACAAGAAAGCACTTGAGGAGAAAGTGAATCTCATTCTACTCATTGGTAAAAATTCCTTTGTAAAACACACACCCCGCACATGCACACACACCCACAGCCCCATGTGTGCGTGAGCTATTGGTACTGTCCTCAGCCCTTATGGATCTGCTGATTTCAGCGGCCTCTGGTGCTGCTTGGTGGGCTGCCAAAGTGATGAGAATGAGCCTGCTGCCAAAGGGCATGACCAGAGACATCTGCTTCCTCTTTTCTGTTCACTTAGTTGTTTCTCAGTTCTTCCTGACACATTCTGCAAGTCAGTCCAATAGTCACCTTGTGCTTTGTTTAAACGTGATGCTTTGAGCAACATAATGGCAATGCCGGTGTCCATGACGCTATAATGACACTATCACTGATGGCACTGATATTCTCAGTCAACACTCAAACAAGCATCAGCTCAATAATAGCCTTCTTCAATGAGCAAACCTGTCTTTCAAAACTTTCAGGCTCTTCAGACATCTTTTATGGATCAATTGGTAAAAGCAACCCACAATATGAGCCAGCAGAAAATCCATTTCTGAATTTTCTGGTCAGGTCAGTCCAAAGTTTCTATGTTTCTCTACTGTTAGAAAATACCTGGATACTTGTGCTAGTGAAATTCGTCTTTTCCTTCTTTCAGTTTTGAACTGAACACTTGTAGGGAAAGTGGTGCATTATGAACTAGACCTCAGCTGTGACTCAAGGCAGAATCAATTTGATTTCCCATGACACTATCATATATGCCATCTTTGTCTAGCTACAGCAAAATAAGTGACAGCACAGTGTTCAGTAAAAACAACAGTTAGGAAATATCTAACACATTTTTCCATGGGTCCATTGTAGCTCCTCACCATGAATGCCTGCTATGTTTTATGTGAATCGTATAAAAATATTGCATTTTCTTCCAAAAGACCTCTGTCTTGCTTGGTCTCAATATGTCTCTGGAAGAAGAGCAAGGCTTTGTGATTAAAGGCCCTGTTGCTGGAATGGATCATTCATTTTACACCACTCAAGTGTGCAATGATGTGTGAAAGGGTAAATATGGACTTACAGATCCAAGCAGGTAACTACACACCTATTTTTTACATAGAGGAAATGTGTCCTAATGAACCCATGAGTGAGGAAAGAGAAATATAGGCTTTACAGGAGGAGTAAAAATGAGCATGGGTTTGTGCAAGATCCGGCTACTCACACTGCATGCTAGCCCTCTGCAGCTTTTCACCATTGCAGTCTACACTCAAGCCCAACCTGTAAGGAGTCCTTGGAGATCTCACTTTTCCAGTCACACCATAGTGCTCTCCGACCTCATCATGTTGTGATGTTCTTTTTTGGCAAAGTTAATTTTCAGTCTTTTTCTCCCTACAAAAAAAAATACTGCTTGACTATAATACTTTGCTACACATGAATACATCTGTCCATCCATCATGCCTAATGACTTGTAACTGATTCTAATCAAAGTTGGCAGTTGGAAGAGATTGTAAACATCTAGAATACCTGCTGAAACAAGACATCAGGTTGCAACAGAATGAACGAATAAAAGTTCACCGCATTAAGGTATGAGGAGGAAGAATAAGCTCCGTATTCCTAGAAGAAAAGCAAAGTCCTCAAGGAGCATGGGAGAATCTAGGAAAGGACGTGAATATTAATCAGATGGGAGGTTCTTGGTCAGGCAGCTCATGTGCTGGGGTCAGTATTTTCACCAGAGCAGTAGCAGCATGTATTTCCATTGGGCAACCACTTCTCAGCTGAAGAGTACCACCAGCACTGCAGGGACATACCCACATGAAAATGCAGTGTCACACAGCAAAACACGGCCTATCTGGGTGTGTGACCTCGTGGAGTTGAAGGTGGCTGGGACAGTGGAGGTGCAACAGCTGTTCTAGCCCTTCTGAGTCAAACCTTACAAGACCCTTCCTGGCCAGGGAGGACACAGAGAAGCACAGCTCCACATCAGCTCTCCTGTCTGCTTATTCCAAGCTCAGCATGCATCACGTCAGCTCCTCCAGGAAAAGTGGGAGTTTGGGCTTGTGACTCTGCTCTTCAGTGTGGTAATAGCAGCCCTAAGCATCTATGGGACAAGAGCAGGCCCCACATGTGTGAGCAGACCTGGATTGTGCTAGGCTGAAGCCGACAGCCCCGGGTCACTCACAAGAACAAAAATATGTAGTACATATCCCCTA
Source organism: Chloebia gouldiae (assembly GCA_003676055.1). Taxonomy (NCBI): domain Eukaryota; kingdom Metazoa; phylum Chordata; class Aves; order Passeriformes; family Passeridae; genus Chloebia; species Chloebia gouldiae. Next base: position 2,054,620 of record QUSF01000029.1, read on the forward strand.
GGCATGAGAGTGCTGCCTGGGATGAGGACTGCTTGGCCAAGAAGGAAGCAAGAGGAAAGGTCAGAAGATATTGCCAGGATCTGGGGCCTCAGCCAGATGAAGAAGGCTTTTGCAGATTGGTGAGTGGCAGTAGAGCTTTGCACCCTGTGGTGTGTGGGGCTCTGTGCCAGTACCCTGGATTGCAGGTGTCCTCTGCTGGGACCATGCTCCCAGGTGCTAGCAGAGAGCCCAGGCACTGTGCAGCGCCCCAGAAAATCCAGCCCATCTCTCTTCATAGAAATGCTGCTTCCAGGGATGCGAGCAGGATGGAAAGATGGTCCCTTTGACATCTTTGTTTCTCAGATTTACAGGACCTATTAAAGTGATCTGATAGCTTTCCATAATGTATAGCTTTCCTTAGTATCAAAACTGCAGAAACCCAGATTAATGATATTGTGAATTTGTTCTGTCTTTATTTCAGAGTGTGCTTGCAGCCCAGAAAGCCAATTGTACTCTGGGCTGCATAAAAAAGAATTGTGGCCAACAGGTTGAGAAAGGTGGTTCTACACTGCTTTGGTGAGACTTCACCTGGAGTGCTGTGTCCAGCTCTAGGGTCCCCAGAAGAAAGATGTGGACTTATTTAGAGAGTAGTCCTGAGGAGGGCATGGAGAAGATCAGAGTGCTGGAGCACCTTTCTTATGAAGACAGGCTCAAAGTGTTGGGGTTGTTCAGCCTGGAGAAGACTCTAGGGAGCAGCCTTTTGATAGTTAAAAGGGACTTCACAAGAAAGATGGGGGCAGATTTTTTTTTTTTTAATCAGAGCCTGTAATAACAGGAGAAGGGACAGGGCTTTCAAATTGAGTGTAGATTTAGACCATTCATGAGGAATGTTTTCTTTTTTTTTTTTTAGTGAGTGTGGTGAGATACCATAACAGGTTGTCCAGAGAAGTTGTGGATGCCCCATTTGTGAAAGTGCTCAAGGCCTTCTTGTTTGGGACTTACAGCAACCAGATCAAGTGAAAGTTCTCCCTCTTCATGCCAGGGGGTTGGACTAGATAATCTTTTATAGGTCCCTTTCATCCCAAATAATTCTATGCTTTTTCTTCTGTTGCTCTCTTCAAGGCCTGCAGAAGCCCAGGGATATCCTCAGTGCCTGCCTCCGGCTTACTGACTCTGGGGAATGCCCTGTGGAAGGGCGGGCGGGCGGCATTCCTGCCGCACACTGCGGCACCCTTCAGGCACATTCCTCTGGCTTTCTCGCAGCGCTGTCGTGGCAGCAGGGCAGGGCAGTGTACTTTCGCAGGGCAGGGCCCCGAGGCAAGGGCATGCATGGCCCCGTGCTGCCTGCAGGTCACCCTGCCGCGGGGACATGAGCCTGAGTGTCACAGCACAGCCCCCTGCACCACAACTCGCTGCTTGCTCCTGTGTGAGCTGAGGAGCTCTTCTGCCAGGGCACTGGTTTAGGAGAAGGACTGGTAAGGGCTGACTTCATCTGGAGGAACAGGTAGCAGCAAAGGAGCAAGCGAAGAGAGGCAGAAAGCTCTGGAGATCCAGTTGCAACATCCAGCTGCCTTTTGCTGAGAGCTCAGAGAAGTCAAATCAGGAGCAGCACTGTCTCCATGGGAAAAAGTTTTATGACAACCCAGGCCACAAGATTTGTCTACAATTTGCAATGATCATTACTTGAAATAAAGACTTGAAGACTTGAACAAAGAAACTTGAATCATCTTAAAAACCCGGAAGTCTTTTTTGCACAGTTCTGCTGCCAGCATTGAACTGTCTTTGTGGGGTGGTTTTGCACAGTGGGAAAGGTCCCAAGCAGCCCTGTTACAGCAAATGTCGATACAGACCAGCTCCCAGTCCTAATCTCCTTGCCTCCTGAATGGTTCTGCTATGAACTCAGGGTGCCCATAGTTGTGACAGAAAGGATGCATGAGCTTGTATTTCTTTACCCAGCCACACCAGATTTATTCCCCCTCTCTTCTCAGTTGTATCCAGTCCTGTAAGGTCCTCATCTTTTTAGCCACATGGTGCTAAGCTGTGCCCCACATCTCAGGCCTCATTTTGTGTGCTTGCCTTGGAAGTGAAGTGATTATAATCTTCTGCATAAGGCATAGAGTCAGGCCTGCCAAAGCAAAGGGAAGTTCCTGCAAAGCTTTCGTTGTGTGTAGGTTGACGAGAATAAGACAAAGAAAGCTTCCTCTGCAGAGAAGCTCATCACCAGGCAAGAATATATGTTCTGTTCGTGCAGCTACATTCATCTAAGTGAAGAAAAACATCTGCCATTTCTCAGTTACAGTCTTTTTAATTTGAAAGTTTTCTTTATCTGTTTTGGGGTTTTTGGTGTCATACACAACTTTTTCTTATCACCAGGATGAGGTTAAATGGGCCTTGCCAAAATCTGGCTCAAAGCCAGCTTGTGTTTGGTTACTGCTGCATGTTCCCAGTTCCTTGCTCATCTTCTGTTGGTTTGGGTGGTTCCTACTGGAGTGCCTAACATACAGCCTGATTATTTGTCATAGCAATGTAATGTACAAATTACAAAAATCTATTTGTTATAAGAATGCTCAGCCTTTGTGCCTATAAGCAGTTCATTTCTTCTCTATGCATTTCTTTGCCTCCCTGGACAGACAACAGCAAGAATGGCATCTGTCCAGAGTGCCAGGACCTGGCTGGACCTGGCTTGACCCTTGGGCAGTGTATTTCCTGGAAGAGAATCTGGGATGGCAGTTATACTCAAAGGTAGTAGTTTTCCCACTGTTGACCTGATTTTATGTGATGGTTCCCAAAGGCAAATATTTGCATTAGCATCTGACTACTTAAGAGTAAGCTGCTTTCAGAACTTCTAGTTCTGCTCTGATGTGCCAGTACACATCAGGAAAATCGCAGTCTTGCAATAAAAAACAGAGCTTTTGTGAGTTAACAGAGGATATCACTGTCTCAAAGCAAATGAGATATCTCAGAGACTACCAAGTTCTCTCTACAGCTTTTAAGAGAAATGAAAGCAAAGGTTGCAGGAATGTGTTCCAAGAAACAGGATGGGTTTCACTGAGGGTGACTGGTGCCCTTCTGTTCAGTGGTATTTGTTGTGGCTCCCTCCTGGTGTTAATTCATACATATCCAAGTAGTGAATAGGTCATTTGGAAAAAATTACACCTGCACAGTAGGTGGGCTCTGAAGTCAGAAGTAGCAGGCAACACCAAGGACACACATTTCTGCTCTTAGTGTCAGTGTGTAAACCTACATCTTCCTTGTCTGGCTATTTAACTAATGGAAAGTGCTGAGCAGTTTGTGTGCCTGCACACAAACAGAATAAATTTACTGGATAAACAGAACACTAGAGAGAATTTTATTCCCTGTTTTTTTCTTCAGCAGAATGCTGCACCTGCAGCAGAAGAAAGTGGAGAAAGTAGGAGAAACATTCCTATGTCTCCACTTTCTCCTAAAGAGAAAGTGGAGACATATGACTTAACAAGTGGCAATGTGAAAAGGTGGCCAGGCACACAGCTGGGTGACCCTGCTGTCAAGGATCTATGTGAATGCAACACCACAGAACAGTATCCCCTCAAAATGCAAGGAGAAAAAGAAAGACTTCCCCAATTCTCTTACATTACCGCATCCTTATTGTATCCCTTATTACATCAATTAACTCAGGGGTATCTTCAGGGACTTTAGCATTTGGCTGTCTGGAAAAACCAGGCCTCTCTTGCAGAAGTCAAGGGGCTCCTCCACAAAATCTCACCAGGAGCAGCTGTCACTTTGAAGGGGGAAGCTGGCATACGTGGCATACGTGCTACCCCTTTTTCTCCAGCATGGTGTTAAATGCAGGCTGATGACAGCATTCAGTCCCACACAAAATGGAATTAGCAACATTGTTCTCTGAAGGCATAAAAAACTGGTGCCCAGTACAGATTTATTAATTCAGAAACAAATTCCAGGAAAAAAAGAGACTGAGAAATCTAATTTTTTTTGTTGGTTTTTTTTGTTTGTTTGTTTGTTTGCTTGTTTGTGGTTTTTTTGTTTTTTGTTTTTTTTGTAAATTACAGTGGGTGTGAATTCCCGGATAACAAGACTGAACATCAATATGCTGGGGACAGCATTCCTGCTGCTGCTGCCAGCACCTAGGTTGTCTGTGTCAGCTCAGAGCAGGACAGGACAGTACTGCAGCAGCAAGGGAGCTCTGCCTACCCAGCCCAGTCACACAGCCTCATCCTATCCCTGACACAGGCACTGGGGCTTGGTGTGCCTCAGGCCAAGAATTTACTGGGCAAGAAGTAAATCCGTGGTTTTCTGCTGTTTTATCTGCTGCGCTTGGAATTTGGTCACCCAGCTCTTAAGAGCAAGCACGCGGAAAAATGAAGGTCAAGGCCATCCTTAAGCTGCCAAGGAGCTGCAGAGCATTTGCAGACTGCGGGTGCATTTAGAGCATGACTTGCAGAACAGAGGTCTGAACAGGCAGTGGTCAACACAAGGGAGAAGAAAAGCCGGTGCCCATGGATCAGGGCAAGGTGCAGCAACTTCTGCCCAGCTACAGCTGTAAGCTGCAGCAGGGTAAAATGTATGCAATGGATACTCCCTTAGGCTGTTGGACTTCTGAGGGCTGCTGTACAGCCTTGCCTGGCAGGAAGCTCTAGTCTTCTCCAGATGATGGTTCAGACTGCATCTGGTGAGAGTGCCAGCAGACAGAATTAATCTGTGTACTCACAATCTTCTGTTCTCCCAGCTGACAGTGTCACAGGCTAGTTCTTCTATCATCAAAGAAATAATGAACAATTCTCACTGCCTGACATACTGCAGTATTTGCTCGCAGTAATAAAAAGGAGGAAGGTGGCCAAAGATGTATTCTGAATCCTGAACATCTGGCAAAATTGCTGGGAAGGGGTGATGGCTGGGCCCTTCCCCAGTTACAGAGTGAGATTTCAGGTGCTGAGTTTTGAATCCACAGTATATCCAAGGGAAAACCTCTGGTGGTCACTTGCATCTCTGGTGTTGCTTGTGGGTTTCAGTTTTGGTTTGGTTTGTTGGGATTTTTTGATTCATTTTGGTTTTTTGTTTGGTGGGCTTTTTTGATTTTTTTTTTGGGGGGGGTTTGTTTGGTTTTTTGTTGTTTTTTTTTCTTTTTTCATACAAAGGAAAACAAATTGCTCCTTCTCTCTTTTACTTGTCTGGAGACCTCAGAGTAGTTAGAGGAACAGAACAGAGGCTGTTATCCTCTCTACAAAAGCCATCTAGATGCAGGGACTTAGCTAAAGATGAAAATGAGTGTGGCACTTGCCCTACTCTTTTTGCCTTGCCCCATTGTGCAGCAGGAGGGCAGATGGTGAGCTCTGGTTTGGGCTGCACAAGCAAGGCAGTGGTCTTCTCTCAGGGCACTGCACTACTTGTGGACCCTGGTGTCTGCTGGTCTGCCAAAGCCCTGGAAGGAGCAGCAGAGCAGGAGTTAAAGTATCAGAACGGTGCAGAACGTGAGAAGGCCGAGAACAGCCCTGAAATCCAGGAAAGACAACAGATAACACCAAGGAAACAGCAGGTGCTGGGTGGAGTGGTGACGACACCAAGGCCACGCCACTGATAAGGCCACCAGGCAGATGTGGAGCAAGAGCAATGTGACGCAATCTGGTCTGGCCGGCTGCCATCTGTGGCCACTCAGATGGAAAGCCTGCAAACAACTGCAGTCCTCTAGGAGGGGAGAGGTGTAATAAGGGCTTATGATGTGATGAGCAATCCCGGATGAGTACGTGGATGTGGATTCAACTGATGTGGCACAAGCGCAAAGGCAGGGGCCGTGCTGCAAGGGAGCAGGCCTAAGATTAGTTTTAGCATCAGAAGTCTCCTTGCTTGTTACCACTGTCTACAGCAGAGTTTGTGTCTTACTGGTGATGACACTAGATCTCCAGCTCCTCAGACAAACCCAGAGCCTTCACATCTCCTCATCCTATATCTTGAAGCCTTCCACATCACCATCTTGCTGGTGTAAGAACAGAGAGAAAATGCAGAGCCAGCTGGAGCTCCACAGCCAATGTGAGGGAAGGAGCCACCAGAAAACCTTCTGCCTCACCCGAGGAAGAATTTCCCTACCTCTTCTTCCTACAGTAGGTAGGGACTTTCATTAGGAGTTGCAAGGCTGTGCATGGCAGAAAAGCTTGAAAAGACAAAAACAGTTTGCAAGAAGTCACTTACCCTTTGTCATCTCTTAGCATATCATTTTAGTCTGCTTCTTGAAGGCACTGGAATTGGTCAGGAATGAGGTGGAGGAAGAGCAAGCCTTGTATCAGCCAACAGCTTTGATACAGCACCACTGACCTTGCTGCCTCCAGCTCAGAAGGGAAGCAGGCAATTCTTGCCAACCTCTATCCAAGGAGAGTGATCTGGAGTACACAATGTGTCCCAGCAGCACAGCCCCAGCCTGCTGCTCCCGTGCTGCTGCTGGCATGACCAGAGAAACAAGCCATGCTTGGAATCAGAGGCAGCGGAGGTGGCACCAGAGGTATTACAATCAGCATTTGGATGTTTTCCTTGTTAGCAAAAACTCTGGAGAAGACTTTAAAGGCCCAAGATGGCCCTCATCTGGAGCTGTGAAGTGTGTTGGTGTGTGAGCAGTTTGCAGGAGGGGGCTCTGTGTTGTTGATATTATCGAGTGTTGGCTAGGACCAGGTTTGCCAGATGTGAATCTAAGGTCATACATCCATGTGTGTTGGAGACTGACAGCTGCTTGTCCCATGGACCCAGCCTGCTGGAGGCAGGGTCCTACAGAGCTCACCCAACAAACCTTGTGCAGTGAGGCTTGGTCAGGTACATGTCCTGATTTGGAGATGTCTCACCTCTCTGCTGGTTTGGGTTGTTCAGGCTTCTTTCCTGACTACTGACCTGATAATCTCAATAGCTGTAGTTTATGTTAATTGCTTTTTATATTCTGTCATCTGGCACCACTAAAAAGAGATTGGCTACATCAGCTTCCCTTACAGCAGCTGTAGGCTGCTATCAGATCCCCCTTGGCCTCCCTTCACTAGACTAAACATGACTAACAGGACCCCATGTGCCTTGGGAGCAACTGCTAATGCAGTTAAATATTTACTTTAGTTGAGGGATTTCCAAAGTGGAATAATAATGAAAGCCAAAGGTTTTTGAACTGTGTAAACTCTGTGAAGAGGGAATATAAAACGTGTGCAGCTGCCTTGGCAGAGCAGAGGAATGACTCTGTCAAGGGAGCCCTGAGCTGGTTATGTTGCCACTTCCCAAGTCCTGGTCACAGCCCTGCTGAGTTGCATGAATGGACCTCCAACAGAAGCATGCAAGCAGCCTCTGGCAGGGCCCATACCTCTCTGGCCACAGGGGATGTTCAGGCTGTCCCCCTTTGACTCAGACAGAGAGGGCCAGTGTGTATCTTCCTCTGGGGAAAAAACATCCCAAGCACTAAATCCTAGTCAGATCCTCAGTGACTGCAAATACTCCATGTATCTGGAGCTCTGTAGAAATTAAAGCTTCTGAGAAAGAGCAGATAAGAATGCTCACTCTGACATAAAGTGTCCAGTCTTGCAGGCAAAGCAGCTGGGATATTCTGGGATTGTGATTATTTTTGAAAAGATGGTGTTTCTTGCCACTGAGGGTCATCTCCGGCTGCTCTGTCCTCTCCTTGCTCTGTGTGCCACCTCTGTGTATTTAATCTGGGTATCCATTCACATTGCCCCCTTCCAACACACTGGATCTTATGATAATTTTCCTGTGTCAATCTCAGCTGCGGCCAAGAGCAAGGAGCGGAGTAAGTGGTGAGTGGCGTAAGGTATTAAACCATCTCTGACTGTGTGGCTTGTCTGAGCTTGGGCTCTGACTGCACCTGCAGCTCCTTGCCCCCAGGCAGCTGAATTTTGTACCCTCTAGACCCTGTGCACCCCCAGCCTGTCCCATCCCATCCCATCCCATCCCATCCCATCCCATCCCATCCCATC
>QUSF01000029.1:2062554-2143059 GCA_003676055.1 Chloebia gouldiae
CATCCCATCCCATCCCATCCCATCCCATCCCATCCCATCCCATCCCACCCAGTGACTGTATGGGCTTGCTACAGCACGGTGACAGGCCTCCCGTTGTGTTTGGGATCCTGACCAGTGCATCAGGCAGATGAGTATCCACCTGGCTGGGTCTCATGGGATAACACCACAGTGCCACCACACAAATCAGCCTGAATTTCCTGGCTATGCCTAGTCTCACAACTCAAGTGCAGATACCTGTCATGTATGAAGAATAGCAGCTGCAAGGCTGAAGGGATAGTTTGGGTGAGATTCAATCAGAAGTAGCTGGCTGGGGTAAGCAGAGAAGAGCAGCATTGCCCAGCCCTGATGTGTTAGTTTTGTATGGCCTGGTTTTTGATAGCGGCAGACCACAGAGGTGGCTTCTGTGAGAAGTTGCTGGAAACTTCCATCATATCCAGCAGAGCCAATCCCTGATGGCTCTGAAGATGGACGTGCTGCTGGCCAAGGCTGGGCCAATTGGAGAGGTTGGTAATGCCTCTGTGATAACAGATTTAAGAAGAAAATCAAGACAAAGTTGGGTGCGCAGTGTTAATTCCAGTCAGAGAAGAGGAGGAGGTGAGAACATGTGAGGGAAACAACATGGAGACACCAAGGTCAGTGGGGAAGAAGGAGCAGGAGGTGCCCCAGGCACTGGAGCTGAGATTCCCCTGCAGCCTGTGGTGCAGCCCGTGGTGAAGCAGCTGTGCCCCTGCAGCCCCTGGGGATTCTCAGGGATGCAGAAATCCACCTGCAGCCCATGGAGGTGCCCATGCTGGAGCAGGTGGATGCCTGGAGGAGGCTGTGATCCAGTGGGAGACCTGATGGAGAGAGGGGCCCTGCCCCCAGGCTGGAGCAGCCTGTCCTTGGAGGACCCCGTGGGAAGAGAGCCACACTGCAGCAGTTTTGAGAGGACTGCCTGTGGGAGAAATTCACATTGCAACAGCTTTGGGATTACTTCTGCTCCTGAGATTTAGGCCCAGCTGGAGAAGTTCACAGAGGACTGTCTCCCATGGGAGGGACCCCATGGGCTCACAGGGGAACAACTTTTTCCCTGTGCAGCAGAAGAAGACCTTGGGTGATGAACTGACTAAAACCCCCTGCCCTGTCTCCCATGCTGTCAGTGGGAAGGAGGGGAGTGTTGTGGAGAAAGAAAGGTGGTTTTTTTATGGCTTATTTTACTTCTCATTATCCACCTCTGATTTTGTTAGTAATAAATTCACTTTGTACCTTTAAGCCGAGCCTCTTTTGCCCTTGGAGTGTTTTCTGCCAATCCTTATTTCAACTCATGAATCCTTCATGTAATTTTTCTCTCCTCTGCCCAGCTGCAGTAGGGGACGGTGAGTGAGTGATTTCCGTGGCTGCCTGGTATTCGGCCAGCATTAAACCGCAACATCTGACTACAGTTCAAAGGGATTGTAAAGCAGCTTACGATGCTGCCACCTGAAGCTGACAAGTGGGAAGCTTCAGGGGAAAGCTTATCTTATATGTGAGAATGCCTAAGTGATCCCTTAGGGTGTACAGTCCAATTTCTCCCAGCAGGAACAAAACACTGCTTTTCCCAGTGTTCCTGAGATAAGACTGTGCCTCTCCCCTATAAAGGCAGCCACGAGCAGAGCAAGGTGCATGAGCAGGTCTGCCTGAGCTGACCATGACTGGGAGAGAGCTGCTGCTGCTGCTGGCGGCAATGGCGACTCTGGTTGCTGCCAGAGGTAAATCTGCTCTGCTGCTGGAGGCTGGTTCATCAGCAGTGGGTTGGGAATGGCAGACGGATAATGGGATGGAGGGGAATGTGTGACAGGACATAAAGACCCAGAAATTCTGGTTTGGAGAGGAGGTGAGGTTAGGGCAAACAAACAGTGGCAGCATGGTGAGAAAGAAGGATTGGAGCAAGCACACTGTGCCTTTCTTATTAGCAGTTTGTGGCAAGGGTTACAGGCTGGTTCATCAAATGTATTGCACTTGGGACCCATCTAGGAGAGGGGAGAGTCCACAGCTGCTGCATTTTCTGCCTCCATGCAAATGGCAAGTCTTTGCAAGAATAGTATGTGCTCAGCATATTTATGAGGGAAGCACCCTGTTTATAGGCACTGGAAGCCACTGCTACCTACGTACAGGTAGTGATGGCCCTGCAGCTGCCTGTGTGCGTGAGCCTCCATGCTCCCAGGACATTTGTGCACTGTGCAGGTGAGCTTGCCTGAGAAAAAGGAACCCACCAGATGCTGCTCTTCCTAGAGCAGTTGTCCAGCTGTGCAATATCACCAAGCCTCATTCCATGCCACATCCTGCATCATATGGTTTCCCATTTTCCAAGATGTGTTGGGTGCTCTGTGGAGTTTCTGACCCAGAAACTCAGAGACAGGGCTGCTAGGAGAGGGTTTAGGGAGTGGGAACAGCCATTCACAGATTTCTCCTATCCAGCTCAGCTGCGGATGGAAGCTGTGGACTGTGCTGCTGTCAGAGAGGGATGGGAGTGGCATGCACCAGTGAGCTGATCCCGCTTATGAAACCTGATTCAGTCTTGAGTGGGCTCTGCACAACACTACCTTCCCTTTGGTTTGGATGTGATCCTCTGTCAATATCTCGTGTTTCTGCCATCAGGCATGCGTGTGCCACGCTCATGGGTCTCTGCTCTGTTTCAGGGGCAGAGCTGAATGAAGGGGGTGGCCTGAGAAAGGTAAGAGTCTTCTGGTTTTCTTTGTTCGTGGCTGGAGATGGGCATGCCTGCGTGCCTGGGAGAAAGACTGTTCCCAGAAATCATCCCCAGTCTCATGGCAACTGGTGTTCTGGCACCAAAGCCACACCAAAGCCCAAGCCACGAGTCCCACTGAGAGATTCAGTGGCCCCTGCTCCTCTGTGGGCACACACTGCTCCAAGACAGAGGGAACCATGTTTCCAGTGTCACTTGTTTCTGCCTGAGTGTTCTGGGGGGTAGAAGTGGGTGCTGCTGGCACTGAAATGCATGCTGTGGTTTCTCCTTTCCAGCCAGTGTGTGAAGACCTGGTTTACCTGCAGGCCTGTCCACTCCTGTACTTGCCTATCTGTGGGACCGATGGGAATACCTATGCCAATGAATGCCAGCTCTGTGTGGAAAAAATGTAAGCTCATGCCCTTGGCAGGGACCTCCTGGGTCTAATTTTGGCTGTCTGAAACTGGGTGATTGTGAAGTGCAGTCATTCAGACTCCCTAGATCTTGGGAAAAGCCATGGCAGGCTGCACTTGCATGGCAAGTAACACAAATCATGTGCTGGGCTGCAGGAGGGGAAGGATGGCCAGCTCATCAAGCAAACCTGCAAGGAAGTGCAGAGGAGCTGTACCCGGCCAGGCTGAGGAAGGGGATGCCTGGGAGTATCCAGCAGCAACCTACAGTTGCAAATGGGATGGAGCATCAGTCATCTTGGTACAGGCAATACAACATTGGGCAACAGCCACAGACAGCAGCCACAAGAGGGTGAAAATTTGATACAGGCACCAATTGGTGGTGCACCACAGAGGCGTGAGGGGGGGACTCCATTCTTGGGGATGGTGGTTGGGGCTCAGATAGAGTCATGGCCACCATAACTTCATGCTAGGGACACCCCTTCTGTGAGCAGGTTGAGCTGCAGATGCACCACTAGTACCACAGGCCCTGGGAGGGAACATCCAAGAGCCAGGATGTTGCAGTGACCTCAGCTCCTTAGAGAGGAAAATGAGCAGGTCAATTTTGTAATAGCTCCATTCCATTTGATGGAATACAGCCAAAGTATGACTCACGGAATTTTTTTTTTTTATCTCTTACTCTTTCTTCCTATATTACTCCAGGAAAACCAGGCAAGACATCCGAATTTTGAAAGATGGGGAGTGTCAAGATACCTGAGCTTTCTGATAGCTTTTCTAAACCTAAAACCAGGTGATTAATTGATCCTGTGTGCTCTGTGACAATTGCATACTTAAGCTAGCTATGGTGAATAATAAAATTACATGCACAATCTTATTTCAACAGAACTTTTTTTTATGTATGGCTGGAGGAAAACAGCATAAGCCAGTTCCCACCAAGGGCTACTAAAAGTGCATAGTCAAAACAATGATTTCAAATCCACATAATGAACTGGGGTGCTTTGCATAGAGTATTATCTCACCCACACTCCTGCAAGAAAGGTCATGGGGGAGTAGCAAGAAACGCACCCATCCTGATGAAGAAGATGCTGAACAAGCACAATTTTTTCTCTGTAGGAGGCAATTTAGTGAAGGGAAAATAAAGTTTCTCTGACATGGGAGAAGATGACTCCATGGCTCCCTAGTAAACTGCTTCACTGGTTCCAGAGCTGATGTAAATTGAAAATAGTAACATCTGCACTTCCCATATTAGATGTTATTCTGCTTTTTATCGAAGGCTCTTTCATAGAACAATCAGCTCAGATAACACATGAGAGCATGGAAAGAGCCTAAGCAAAAATGGTGAACATCAGAGATCCCAGATGTCTGACCCAGCACTTGAGAAAAACCCCAAAGTGAAGAATTTTCAGGTATAGGTTGCTCCTGGTGTCAGGGCCATCTTTGAGATTGTGGCAGGGTTCAGTGCTGCCAAGGTAATAGTGTCATTGTGTATCAGCAGGCCTTGGGGATTCCTCCGCTCTTCCATCTCCTGCTTCCAGCACAAGGACACACAAAACACCTGCAGCAAGGCAATGCAACTTGGGCAGGCAAGGGGACCCCTTTGCACACAGTGGCAGAGATCAGAGGGCTGATGCAGGGCTTGCTTCCTTAGGTCATTTCAGTCCTCACCAGATGTTGTATTTGTACAGAATTACCAGCTGAGATTTCGGATCAGCTTTGAAGAGTGCTTCAGGGTGGGTTGAAACCTCCCAAGGACAGGTCTGTGCTCACCCACAGGAGATCATGTTGCTCTGACTTGCTGCTATACTAGTAAAGTATAGTATCCCATACAGCTCTCATTTGCAGGCATCTGATAGGAGTCTGGGGTCTACCAGGTGGTCAAGTGAGCTCCCCAAAGTCAGTGACCATCCTCAGAGTCTGGGAGATGTACCAGTGTAGAGAGATTTCTGAGAGAGAGAGGACACGATTTATATTTAGAGTGAACCCCCAGCCTAGGCCTCAGATGTGGGCCCCAGCAAGGCCTTTGGAGCCTCTGACGCAGTAAGAAATTAGTTGAGGCACAGTTAGAAATTATGTTAAGGTAACCACAGTATAATGAGTTTTCTGGGTGTGAATTGGTATAGGGCTGCACTGTGAAACTTGAGCCACCTTAAGACAAAGATAAACAATGTTTGCTTGCCAATGATAGTGTGCTCACAATTGTAACTCTATTGAAGCATATATAAACTACCATCTTACAAACAATAAATGGAGAATGTAGCATTAACCATATTAGCTTGATCTACGTTTGTCCTGTCCAGTATTCCCTATTTTATAAGAAGTCCTTTGCTTCTTACTAGTGTCTGCTATGACTATTGTGCTTGGTCAGCTGGAGTTCACCCTGTCACCCAGTTCTGCACCTTGCTGGAGCCACCAGGTGGGACACCCATACCACCACAATGCACAACAAAGCCATTGCTGACAGACTGAATGCTGCAACTGGAAATAGTAATGAGGAGAATAAAACAGCTGTGTTCTGTCAGATGGATTGTATCCACTGTTTTCTGTCTCAGAGGGAGCTGCTGTCATAAAAAACTTTATTCTCCTTAGAAAGTTCTCTCCCAGGCTGAGAAGTCCTAGTATGGCTAATTGCTCAGTGTCGTCCAGAGCTTTGATTTTCCCTGTTTTCCTTTCCTGGACCCTTTCTACTTCTGCAGAGGAGGGGACACCTGTCCATGGCTGCTGTTATTACCCATTCTTTGTCCCAAGGCTCTGCAAGGCTGTTTGTTCCTTTCCAGTCCCCAAATAGCATGGAAGAGGTGGTCTGGCTGTGTGGTACTCTCTGTGTTGCTAGCTCTTCTCTGCAGACCTTTTTGTCTCCCCTGTGCCATAGGGAATGGCTTTGGTAGGGCCAAAACACATCCACGGTGAGCAACACAAATGTATTGCTCATTTCTGTCCTGAGGTTTTCTGCTCCTGCTGCTGCCAACTCAGCCACAGGCAGGATTTATTTGGGCAGCTCTATCCCAGTTTTCTGCCAGGGCTGAGGGGAAGGTTATGCCCAGCTTAGCATAACTGGGTTTCTCCCTTGGAGTGGACAAGTGTCACCAGGATCTCAGTCCCGTGCCATGGCTTGAGCTGCACAGGTAGAGTGGCTGCAGCCCAAGAGAGTGTGTGTGCTGTGTATGCCCTGAGGGCCACGACTGTTTATGTGCAGAGGCTAGGGAAAACAACACAGACCGTCCAGAAAGCTCTTCTGAAGAGGGAAACCACATGCCTCCAGCACAAAGTGGAGTGTTTATTCAGAAACTGCAGAATTAAAGTACAGACTAATAGGCCAGACCTGCAAGGTCAGAGCATGGGCAGCCACAGGACAGGGTGAGTGTTGACTCTACACACAGCAAATTCAGAGATATTCGTCCTCCCCAGGGACTTGTGGATTTGGATGTTTATTTCACATGGCTCAAAAGCAAGTGGCAGACCAAGAGAAGGCTGAAGGCAGTGATTGAAGACTACCACAGACCTCAGGGCCTGTGCAAGACCAGCCTGCTGCAGAGAGCCTGACTCTGAGCCCAACAGATCTGTGTCTGCCAAGGTCAGGTGAGACTCAGGAAGCAGCTGGTGGACAGCACGATGCCTGCAATGCCCTGACCTGTGCCAGAGAGTATGCATATGAATTTGCACTTTTGTATTCTCTTTTCCTATTCAATTTATCTGCCTGTTTCTCATCTTTTCATGCTTCAGACAAGGCAGGGAAAGAAAGGGATTATCTGTTTTCACAGGCACCATAGTTTGTCACACAGAGCAATGAGTAGTGCTCCCAGAGCAGTGTGTTGCAACCAGACAAGTCAGAGAGTGAAAGGCAAGCCTGCAAAGTTGCTTCTTTGTCATTGTCCTATGAGACAAACTGGTAAAAAATACATGACAGCCTGCAAGAGTGGCAGCAGCACAGCTCCCCCAGCTGCCCGTGTTGACCAGGGCTGCCCATGACTGCAGGAAGGGATATGTAGGTCTCTGGATAGTGCTTTGCAGTAGCCTTGCCAGACAGGGGGAACAGACACCCTTGAGGCTCATGAAGACCTTTGACTTAAACATAGATCCAAAGCCTGGTGTTGTGTCTGCCGTAAAAGCAGTCCAGCCAATGGAGTGTTTGTCCCTTGGACAAAACTTTCCGAGGATATTTGTGTGTTGAAAGCTGTGTGGGGGCATGGTGAGGTGTTGATGATGTTCCCCTACTGAGCAGCTCCAGTGACATTTGAGGAGTCTGTGACACTGAAGATGCTCAGGTTGCTGGACTCTCAGTTGACATCTTCCAGGGCCCCAGGAACTGAGGAAACTAGACGCATCAGTGAAAATGGCCCAGGGCTAGCTGAACTGAAATGTGGAAAGAAAGGGGAGGGAAGGAGCACTTGGCACACTGTAAAGTCTTCAGCTACAACAGTTCACGTAGCCAAGACTGGCCATAAAATTTAACCCACTTGCACAAATTTCTCTGCAGCAAAGTGGGTGCAGCTGTGACCACATCTCAGTCCCTCTACTTCAGAGTATAGACAACCTGAAAGTAGGTGGTGTGGCCTGTAATTTCCACATTGCTAACCATTACCGAAGTTTTCTGTGGGATACTGAAATTGCTTCCTTGGCATTTAAAGAAATTTACATTCAAGGGACAAGTGTCTTCCAGAGATTTCCTTCCCAAGAGATGCAAGTGTAAGCTCTGTAAGATTTTGAAGTCCATCTATTCCGTTAAACACCTCTGAATAACCTGGGGGCACAGTGACTCTCTTTCACAAATGCTCCCTTCAAGGTCAAAGACAGACAAAATGGAGAAACATTCACAGTACCATCTCTTCAGTGTCTTACAGCAAAGTTTTGCTGAGTCAAGAGTCACTTATCAGCTCTCACCAGGCTTTGGGGTGACTACATAGCTGGTTGGTGTGAGAAGCTGAGTAAGCCACAGCCTGAGCATGC
The DNA here is from genome assembly GCA_003676055.1 of Chloebia gouldiae. Taxonomy (NCBI): domain Eukaryota; kingdom Metazoa; phylum Chordata; class Aves; order Passeriformes; family Passeridae; genus Chloebia; species Chloebia gouldiae. Next base: position 2,070,613 of record QUSF01000029.1, read on the forward strand.
GCCCAGTTCCTGTGGAGCACTGAAACACACGGGGATTTCCATCCTTCCTTCCATGCTTCATACAACCTGCAATCATCCCAGAATGTAGAATCATTTAGGTTGAAAAAGACCCTTAAGACCATGGAATTCAACCATTAACAGCCATGTCCTGCAGGAAACCATGTCCCTAAGCACCATGCCTAGACATCTTTTAAATACCTCCAGGAACACTGACTCCACCACTGTCCTGGGCACCCTGACATCCAACCTAAACCTACCCCAGAGCAATTTGAAGTCATTGCCTCTTGCCCTATTACTTGTTACGTAGGAGAAGAGATGGACCTCTACCAGTCTACAATCTACTATCAGGAAGCTGTACAGAACAATAAGGTGTCCCCTCAGGTTCCTTTTAATCAAGCTCAACACCCTCAGCTCCCTCAGTCACTTCTCAGAGGACTTGTTTTCTAGACTCTTTGCCAGCTTCTTTTCTTTGAACATGCTCCAAGCACTTCAGTTTCTCCACCTGGGACTGGGCAACCCTGCATGTGTGTAGACTGGGGAATGAGAGGCTGGAGAGCAGCTCCACAGAAAAGGACCTGGTCAGTGGCAAGTTGAACATGACCCAGCAGTGCCCTGGCATCCAGAAGGGCCACCCGTGTCCTGGGGTGCATCAGGCACAGCATCACAGCCAGGCAAGGGAGGGGATTGTCCTGCTCTCTTCTGCCAGGTGACCTCACCTCAGGTGCTGGGGGCAGTTTTGGGTATAGGAAAGACACTGAGCTCTTAGAAAATTTCAAAGAGGGGCAACAGAAATGGTGAAGGGCCTTGAAGGGAAGCCATATGAGGAGCAGCTGAAGTTACTTGGGCTGTTCAGCCTGGAGGAGACTGAGGGGAGAACTCACTGCAGTTACAACTTCCTTGTGAGGGGAAGAGGAGGGGCAGGCACTGATCTCTTCACTCTTGTGGCGAGTGACAGGACTTGAGGAAAAGGCCTGAAACTGAGTCAGGGAAGGTTTAGGCTGGATATCAGGAAAAGGTTCTTCAGCCTGATGGTGTTTGGGCACTGAAACAGGCTCCCCGAGGAAGTGGTCACAGCACCAAGTGTGTCAGAGTTCAAGAAGCATTTGGACAATGCTCTCAGGCACACAGTGTAATTTTGTGGTGTTCTGTGCAGGAACAAGAGTTGTACTCAATGATCCTGGGGGGTCCTTCCCAATGTGATATTGTTCCAATGTGATATGGTTCTGTGATATTGTGTTTTTTCTAATGAGGGACACAAAAACAGAAACAATGGTAAAGGTCTGACATGTTTGCCCCTCCAAAAGCAATGCCTTTGCACAGTGAAGTATCCTGCCAGGATTCAGTTTCCAGATGTCTGCATGACCAGGGTGTCTCTAGAGTTTTGCATCATCACACAGTGCTGGAACATGGACACCCTCACCAGCTTGGCACACCTTGTCTTCATTTGTGACTGAGCAACAAAATTCTGTGAATCTTTATGACATCCATGCTCCTGGCCCACCCTCCCATATCAGAGTCTTCCCATATCTGCTCTGCTGCCACCACCCTGTTGCTTTTTTTGGGCTGTTAGACCTACCCCACCTCTCTGGAGGTACTATGTAATCTGCAGTGGACACAGGGCAGGAGCCCTAGAGTAAAATGGTAGCTCAGGGGATAAGAAGAATGGCAGCACAGATGACCACAGACCTCCAAGGTTGCATCATAAGAAATCTACATGCATGAAGTTTCAAGGTCTGGAACTTCCAATGACCTAGAGAGAGATTCTGCTTAGAGTATAGGATGTACACTAAAAATAAAAAAAAAGACTAGCAAAGATTGGAGGCAGACAGATCTGCTCATCCCGAGAAGTTGCTTTCCACAGGGCAAGTCCTCAGACTGCTCAAGGAGGTGGGATCATCCCTGCCATGAAAGGCAGTCAGGTCCCAGAGGACCTGGGGGTAGACACATTATCAAGTCCTTCTACTAACCTTCGAAACACTTTTGAATTCATGGAGGGCAGTGAGGGAAGGGATTAGCAGCACTAGCATCTAACCAGTGCATAAGAACTTGTCATGGAGAAAAGCACTGATAGCAGCTGTGTGCACGAGAAACTGGCTAAAGAAGTATCTCTGGTCCATCAAGATTGTTACACAAAATATACTCTTGAGCTTTTCTGTGCTATCGTGGCATAAGAAACTATGAAGGCAGTTTTCAGGAGAGACCAAGATTATCTCATTTCCCATGCACTGATCTAGGGGCCTGACCATTCCCACAGAGCAAGGAACAGGCTCTCAGCATTGAAGCCATTGTACCAGGCAGCAGCTTCCCCTTTGCAGGGATTCTGGCCCTGCAGATGTCCCTGCACGAGCCTGCAGGGCAGGCAGGACCAGGGCTGCAAGGGGCTACCAGCTGCTAGGAACAGCCACTTAAGCAAATCATCCTCTGGGGGCAAGGGAATGGCTGGGTCTTCCCACTGGTTTTTCTGGGGCTGCCCATTACCATCCTGCTTCATCAATGAAGTGCTTTGCTCATAGTCCTGATCCTCTAGGGACTGGACCAAAGAATCATTAGGAAGTCCTCAAAATGCACAGCCAGGCTGGCATGGATTTATTACTCTGTCTGGATCCCAGGAAGCTTGTGCAGCTCTTGGACAGGTACCATGACTAGTAGGATGGAGTGACAGTCTCCATCCTTAGGAGTTTCCAAAGCCATCCTGACCTTGTGAAGCAGCCAGTCCTGACATGAGGGAAGCTGAAGGATGTCCCTTCCTACCAGCACTGCTAGGGTCCTATGCAAACACCTTCAGACAGTATCTGTCCCATTTCAGACTTCTCAAGGGGTCCTTAAGGACTAACAAAGTGTCCCTGCATCTCACTCCGGAAAGCAGCAGTGAGGCAGTGCCACATCCTGTCCTGCCATGTCCACTACAAAGGAGAGCTTGTGAGTTTAGCAGCAGTGAGTGTAAATTTCCTATCTGAAGTAGAATTGCTTGAAGTATAAAAGCACTAACATATTTTGCAATCCACACAGTAGATCCTGGACAGAGACTCACACACCTTTGCACTCTGATAAGGAGAATATTATTACCCTCCTAGTGGCCTGGCCAGATAAGAGGTTGGGTTGGGGCGGGCAGTCTGCATTTTTTTTCAAGCTCTCATTATGCTGCACCAGTATCTCCAGATGCTGTTTCCAGGGAACTAAGCTGCTTTCTAATTAAAACTGCAAAGAGCAATGGAGAGTTTAGGAAAAGACCATGCCTCTTCGGACTCTTCCCTGCCACTCTCTGCAACCAATGAGGAGTATGCTGTGCCAGGTAATGATGAGAACATTCCTAACTTGAGTTTTTGGAGACAGGAGAGCATGATTTTTGTTTACCAAGTGTTTATCAGAAAGGAACTAATAATTATTAGTCTATGCTTGGGGGTAGAGGATACCTATTTAATTGCAAATGCATGTCTTTTTACATGTTATGTTCCAGATCCCAGAGGCAGAAAGCACAAATAAAAGCTTTTCAACTAAAGTCCTTCAGAGAGCATCAGTAGATTGTTTGCAGACTGGCAGTACCACTTCATTGTTTTTAAAGCTTGATTTTCTTTTATCTTTTAATTTAATTTCTGTTTCTTTGTGCCCTCTAGTAAATATTTTTTCATCAGGATGCATATGCTTTACTGTGATCTTTCCTGCTTAGTGCGGGCAGGTGACAGCTTTGGAGCTGTTGTGGGAGTGCTTTTTTTGACCAGTTAGAAGTGAATTAGGGGTGTTTTCTTAGAAAGAACTTGGAAGGATACTGATTGCAAGCAGCTAAAACTGCTTCTACAACACACAAGGCATTTTGAAAGGAAAAGAAAATTACCTTGGCTGCAAATGGGATGTGCAAGGGATTATGTACTTTAGTAGCTGAACTGAGGCCCTGTGCAGATCCTGCTACTGCAACTTGTAACATCATCTTCCCAGGGAGTTTATTGCCTTTTTCTATGTGGATGGCAGAGTCATCTCCTGCTGGCTGAGCCCCACTGTCTCTGTTACTGCCTCACGTCAGGGAACAACCTCCCACTTGTCTTGCAGTTATTCTCAACTTCCCTGGACAGTGTCCTGGGCACTCAGATATAATTTTAAAGTTGACTATGCTTTGATGAGGACTGAAGCATAGACCAACATAAATACTCCTCAAGCTAAATTTCTGTAAGATTATTATTAATTATCAGAAGTGTCTTGTGTAAAAGTCTACTTTGGGCAGAGACTGACTCCTGCTGTCAGTTTTGCATTGTCTTGTCCTGGACTAGAATTTCTCTTCCATTTAATAAATACCTGGGATAAAAGAGCTGTAATCCCAGCTCAGCCTCAGAAGTCTTTCTCACCTTGACACTTCTAGCACCTGATCAAGAGAATGACAAAATGACAATTATTCACTGATTTCACTACTTTAATGTGAGCTGAGGCTTTTTGTGAAAGGAGCTGTATCCAATTACATCTGGAAGGAGCAGGTCATAATTCTTTTTTCCACTTGTGTGGGTTTTGTTGAAACTATGAAAATCAGTTCTTTTGTGATCTCTTCAGTATACATTTGGGAAGAATTCTTTCTCCCTCAAGGCCTCAGGATAGTAGTGTTGGTCCCTGTGTCTCCTGGGATTGGGTCTCACACTGCTTGATTTGAGACAAGTTTTTATTATCACAGCTTAGAGTCTACACTAGAAATCATCAGGGATTGCTGTCTTTTAGGACTAAGACATGGAGAAATGAAGTTCAAACCATTTTTAGGCTGGTCTTTGTCTTGGGAAGCCATTTGGAGCCCTTTGCAATCAGTGAAATGGACACTGCTGGCCTTGGCCAAAGAAGGCATGGTGACTGGGATCTGGGGTGTCCTCCTCTCTGCTGCTGGCTGTATGCAACCTGCACATCCTGCCCAAATAATGAAGCTGGTGTTGGAGCTTTCTCACATCAGTTAGTCTTCCTTAGGCCTTGACATGGTCTTCCTCACAGCTGCAGACGAGCTTGGGGCTGTTGCATGGTGTTCAGGACCAATTTTCTCAACCCCAGCAGTGTGTACTAGTCCTGTCTTGGTCTCTGGCTGGATCACCATCTCCCCATGAGCTCTCAGCCCAATGCACAGGAGCATCTGTGTGGGTAAGGCTGTGCCCTCTGGCTCATCCTTGCCCCCACAGAGCTCTTCCTTTTTTGAAGGGCTGTCTGTTCTGTGGGTCAAGCCTTTCTCTTTGTTGTTCAATAAACATCTCAATTTCAGCGGTGGCCAGTTCCAGTTCTCTGGGAAAACGGGTAACAATGGAGCAAACATGAAGAATTATCTTGCAATCTGTACTGATGCCTGATCAAAGGCACCACACCCCAATTTCCTACAGTGGGGAGTAGGTTGGATATGGTCATCCCAAAGAATTTTAACTGGAAATCTAGAGTAATTGTCAGACTAGGAGCCTGGAAGTTTTGAGTGCTGTGTCATCAGATCCTACCCACTGAGGCTGTGCTGGAAGTACAGTGCTCAAGGAGTTTCATCTTAAGACCCCTTTGGGACAAAAAAAATCATGGCCTCTTGCATCAGTGCTCTAGTACCAGGCAGGCAGGGATCAGAATGTCATGTTAGCACTCACTTTGTCCTTATAGATGTCATCATAACCCGTCGCTTGAGAGACCGAGAGTTGCTCCGGAAAAGAAAAGCAGAAGCCCTGGAGAAAGATTCAGCTCAGTGGGTTATGAGGTAAATCTTGCTTTTTCTGTCATATTGCTTTTGTGGTGCACTTAACCTGAGCCCAGACACGGCCCATCCTGTCCATCTTCACCCAAGGACAGAGCCATCAGTCTTCAGTGGGGAAAGGTGACCTGCACTAGTAGCTGCTCAAGGTCTACAAAGGCACTGTGGGTAGAGATGGATGGGTAGCAAGCAAACCTCAATCATAATGTGGGGCTGAGGAAAAATTTGTTACCCAAGCTCCTGCCCTCTGGTGCAGCTGCAGACGGCTGTTGTGCAGGGCTCAGGAGGGGGGGCTGAAGAATTGCAGCTTCTGCCAGGATGAACTGGGTCACAATCACAGCAGGGGGACCAAGCAAAGCTGCCTTAGGGCAGAAAGTCCTTTGTCCTATTCCCAAGTCATCACCCCTGTGAAATCCCCCGGCAGAGACTATAAGAACGAACAGCAAAGGAGAGGCAGAAGAGCCAAAAGAGGACGGGGCCGTCAGACGGTGGTCAAGGCTGTCCTGGAGTCAGAGCCAGCAGTGGACCCCCAGCCTGACCCACAGGAGAAGGCTGAGCCAGTGCCCTCTGAGCCAGCACTGCCTGAACCAGGCTTTCAACAGCAGCCACCTGTGCTGACCATCCAGAACATGGTCGGTGGGATGCAAGCAGTGGCAATGGAAGGGGAGCTGGCAGACAGGAGCTTGGACCCTGCTGGTGAGTTGCTGCAGAGCTGCTGGCCCCATGGTGGCTCGGAGGGCAGTGCAGTGCTGCCTCCTGAGGACTGTCAGCCAAGCATGCCCACTTTATCAACAACAACCCCACAGCTTCTCTAGGGTTTGGGTCCTTACCCTACAAAACTTGGGTAGCTGAGAAAGGGTGGGGGGATGGGATGGTGGGACTGTGGGGACAGACAGCTGTCTCTGAGCCCAGGGGAGCAACCACAAGTCCATTATTGTCAGTCATTGGGATGGGGTTGTGGACCTGGTCCTTTAAAACTCCTTGTCCTAAGAACACTTCTGTAGCTATGCTAAGAGCCGTATTAGTACAGGGTGATATATCCCTGTGAAGATCTCTTCTCTGTGGAGAGAAGATGAGGGTTTTTGTGGTCACAGCTGGTTGGGGGAGCCAAAGTCAAGACATGCTCTGTCCACAGTCCATCCAGTTTCAGGAATGACACTGGGATGGTGGGAGAGCAAAGTGGGCACTGGGAAAAAAGGTGGGTGTCTGCAAGCAACTACACTTTTGAAACCTGCCAGGACTGAGGCATGGAGGAAACTAAACTGGTCTGAATGACAGGCTGGTGTCTGGGCTCAGAAAATCCATTTACAGCCATCGCAGCAGGAGTTGCTACCAGCTCTGGAGTGGGGAGAGTAAAGTATGTTCACTTTAGCAGTCAGTGGGTCAAGCACACAGGTTGCCTCAAAACAGGAAAACTAAGGATCTGCTTCAGAGGAAGTAACAATTCTTTGACCATCAACAACTGTATTTCCAGTAATGTCTGTGTGGGGGGGGAATAAAAGGCCTGTTGATGCAAGGCATGTGGTGCCAATGTGCCATGGAAAACAGCTATTCTGTGTCCTGGACTCTGGGATGCTGTCCAGCCTCCAGCCCTGAGGTCTTGAAATGGGCAACCATCAGGGTTGTGGTTATTGCCTCTGGCTTTAAACCTGCCAGTGCCTTCTTTACCTTCTCCAGCTCTCCTCCACAACTGGGACTGCCCTTGAAAAGCAGGCAATTTACCCTGATCTACCTAACACCTTCTCCAGGCAATTGCAAGAGACTGGCCAGGGGGGCTTTAACATGGGACAGAGGGGTAATGCATGAGAGCCCCACAGTACAAAATCATCTGTCTCTTACATGCCTTATAGGTGGAGCGGATGTGCTGAAACCAGCAGAAGCAGATACACTAGAAGCGTTGAATACTCCTCTGGAAAATGACCACCAGGATAACGAATTCATCCCACATATTCTGTATTAACTTTCTGATTTTTTTGGGGATATTTTTTATTTTTACTCTCACCTCACAAAGTACGGCACAGTACTTTGATAAGTACGGCACAGTGATTTTGAGCAGCTGCTTTCTTGGGAGCCATAAAGCCCATACTCTCCTTGTCACTCTGCTTTCTGTGCTTCTTCCAGGCTAGAGAGGCAGTCCATAGGGAGTTGCCTGTGGCTTATGAGCCTCCTGCTCTCTCTGCAAACAGGCTGTTTTGCTTGGGCCCATGGAAGGCTTCACAGTGCTCTGCCTGTAGTTCAGTCATACAGTCCAGCATCCATCTGTGTTTCTGAAAGTAATTACTTATTTGCATAAATGTGAGTGGCATTGCAGAGCTAGCACTCACCGTGAATATTAGCTGGCTGGAGAAGCCCAGCTTGGGCTTTTTACTGCACCCTACAAACCCCACCACCCTTTGCGCAAGTATCTTTAGTCTAAAAGTGTTTCTCATAGCTTGTTTTCATCTGCAATAAACACCTTGCTTTCCTAAAGCTGGAAATTTTTTTTTGGTTTTAATTTCTGGGCAGCTCTTCTCTGACCTTGTAAGACAAACAAAAGATGGTTGGAAACAGCTAGTGCATTGGTCTGAAATTTGGCTGAATTTTTGTCAGAAAAATGCCATTTGGTGCAAAGACAAGAGACACTCTGCACAGTCATTGTCTTCCTGTCTCCCCAGTCTTCACATGGGATTTCTCCTGAAGCCAGGAGGTAATGGGGTGCCCTGTGTCTCTCTTGTGGTCTTGTGGTCCTTGCTCCTGGAAGGGAAGAATCTCTCTTAGATTCCTGTAAGAATGTAAGAGAGGGAAGAAGGAAGAGGGAAGAGGCTCTCTTACATTCCTGTAGTATCCTGACACAGAGGATCCTTCTCCTCTTGAGGAGTGGAGGTCATATTGCCATTGTCTGACTTCCCAAGGGCCTGTCTCCCAGAGCACAAGGCTGGCCAGATCCTGCGGGCACCCCTGATTTGGGGGATATTTTTATGTCTCTGAACATGTTGCTGCTGCTGTCTCAGAGCCCTCAAGGCTCTGTGCCACAGCATTGAGCTTGAGCCACTGATACTGGTGGCAGCTGAACAAGATCTCTCAGCTTCTGCCATGAACCACTCAAACCTCACCCACAACCCCAAATATCTAGGGTACAAGAGGGCCTTGTGGAAGCCCTGAAGCATGGAAGGAACTTCTCTCTGTCAGGTTTGCTCTTAAACCAAGGCACTGGGGGAAGGCAGCTGAGGCTGCACTGGCCTGAAGTAGAGCCAGAGGCTGGAGGTCATGTTGTGGATGAGCAATATCACAACAGTTGAGCTGGGATCCTCCTGCAAGTGTGGTGCCCACACTGTGCTGCCAAAAGGAGGGGTTGTACTGCTGCCAGGCAGGCCAGGAGACCCTTCCACCTGCTGGAGCCCCCCATGTGCCATGGCAGAGCCCAGAAAGAGCCAGTAGACCTTCGCTGTTCTCTGATCCTCTGCAGTGCTGACAGGGATAGGGAATCAGCCATGCTGCCCACATCTGCAGACATTTAGACTCTCCTGGCTTCCAGAGCCCTTTAGATTTTGGAAAGAAGAAACTTCTGGAGGGCTTTAGACTCATCTTACAGCTCACATCAATCAGGAGGCCACAGAACAACCACATTCCACTTTCTCCATTGTGAAGTGGAGCTGTATGAGGTGGTGAAGGCCTGGCAGAGTGAGGTGTCCATGAACATGGGGCATCACTCACTCTTGAAGCACACACGGGCAGCAATGCTAATCCCTGCACTGGAAGGACTGGGAGAGCTTCCTGAGGGCACAGATGTGCAGGAACCAGAGTAAGCACCTCTGTCCATCTCTGTGGAGATGCCTCTGGTGGCTAGAAAGTCCTGGAGTCATCCCAGGTAGTGCACACTCTCTCTTAGAGCTGCTCTTACCTTGTCTTCTTTGGCAGACAGTAAGAAAGGTGTGCCTGTGCAAACAACAAATCTTATCACAAACTGAACAGGAGAAAGATAAAGTAATCCTAATCAACACTTTCACTCACTATGCACTGGTTCTTTCTCTGTTGAGAGGACAGATAACAGAGCTCTTTCTTATACAGATGGGGTTCAGGCATGAGGCTGGACTCATGGTGGTCCCTGTGTACCCCTGAGGTAGGTTCTGCTGCCTGTACCTGGGATAGGGAGGCTGCTGTTTTGTAAGTGCAACAAGTAACCTTCTCCCTTTCTTCCCTCCTTCCTGAGTCCAAGTGCAAGGCCACGGACAGAGAGTCCAATAAAATAAATTTTCACCTTCTGGGTGAAAACTGGATGACAGCTATGATCTGGTTCTGACATGCAGGGGAAGTCTGGGGGAGGCCAGAGACCTTTAACTGCAGCCTCCTTACTGGCAAGGAGAAGGATATGTGTGCAGGGAAATAGCTTCTGAGCTATGGGGCCAGCACAGGGAGCCAGGTAAGTGCCTAACGCAGTGACCCTTGGTGTGCTGTAAACTGGCAGGGCTGCCTGAGGCTCCTCCAGGATGCTCTGACCTGCTCCCTGAGGCACAGAGATGAAGGCATGTTGTGGTACACGGTGGACACAAGCACTGTAGTTGTCTCCTCACTAGTGAGATTCAGCAGGATATTAGTTAATGTCAACTGGGCTGGACTGAATATGCTCCTGTGAGCTTTTCTCAAGGTTTCAGGTCCTGACCTCCCTCCTGCAGAGCACGGGAAGCCATCCTGAGTGCTGACACCCATGACACAAGTGCTAAGGAGAGGAAACCTAACATCATATCCTGAAGAACCAGAGTCTCCTCTGTCCATGCTGATTACCTTTCAGTATCCTTTCAGTAAATATGCTTCCAGCTCTATGGGACAAGGGAAGTTGTTTCCTTTGTGCACCCTGGCTTCCCACTTCTCAAATTACTCTTAATATATGGGGTCCCCCACATTTGCTGAAAGTCAGGGGTGGTCTGTGGCAGGCTGTTGCTCATGGGTGGTGTTTTTAACCAGAAGGATCTTCCTGTCCTTAGTAGAAGTGAAGCTGTATCTAAGCCTCAGCAGAAAGAAGTTGGCAAGAACTTAGAACCAGAAGCCATAGGTCAATGAAAGCCATTCCACCCCATAAGTACCTAGTCTTGCATGATAAGAAACATTTGCTAATTAATTTACAAATATTGACTTTAAGCAGTAAATCCTGGAGACAGCAAATACCCACTCCCTCTTTGGCCACCACTTCCGGCTCAGAGCTTGTTAGCTTTTCTCTTTCCCATCCTGTGTTCACTATTTAAAGAAATACTCTTATAATGCTGCCGGAGCTGCCACAGACCAAAGATGTGTGTTAAGCTAGGCTCATCAGTGCTCCACCACCTGGCCTGACTCTCCTATTCCACCAGGAAATTATTTAACTTAAGGAAAAGTTAAGTGAGGAGAGATTTCTGGAGATCTTGATCCAACCCCTTCTCAGAGCATGGCTAAATCTGACCAGACTGCTTTGGGCTTTCTCCAATCAAGTGCTGACCTTCTCCAAGACATGAGATCATCCCCCTCTTGTCCTCATCCCAAGGCTGCCCCACTTTCAAGGAAAGAATGTTTTTCCTTTATGTCCCACCAGGCTTTCCCTCAGCACAGCTTAGCTCCTTGCCCTTTCTCCATCTTAGTGCCCTCTTTCTCCATCTTAATGGCAGCTGGACTCCAGCTCCATCTTCTCTGTAACCCTCTTTCAGACTGCAAGTTAGACTCCAGGCTCACCTACTCTTCATGAGAGCAACCCTGACTCCTTCAGCCTGTCCTACACACCAGCTCCCTGCCTTGATGGCCTCAGCTGAGCTCCAATATAAGAATGTCTTTCTTGCACTGGGTTACCCTAACTGAATCCAGTATTCCTGCTGTGGGCTTACATAAGGCAGGGGGAATGGCCACTTGCCTAAGCCCACTGCATGGAATTCAGTCCATCCAGATGGACTTAGGGTGCTGAGCGTGAACTGTGCCTGTGTCTTCCTCAGACAACCTGAGATTTTCACTGACAGGACACAGAAAACATGAAGAAACCAGGACATCGCTTGTGTGGTAAACAGTGTGGTCTCTGCTGTGCAGGCGTTATAATGACGCTTTTATCAAGTCTCTCCTCTGCCGACCCATCTGCGGCCCGAGCTGGGACGGCGGGCGGGGGTCGCAGCCCCGGGCGCGCCTCCGGAGCGCGGCGCGGCGCTCGGGCGAGCCGCGGCTCCTCCCGCCGGCCGGCAGCGCCGCCCAGCGGCAGCGCCGCGTCCTGCGCGTGGAACGCGACTCAGCGTCTCCTCTCCGCCGGGCTGCCCACGGGCCCCCGGCCTGGCTGGGAACACGGCCAGCGACGGGCTTTCCACAGCTTCTCCGGGCAATTTCTTCCAAATACCTCATCTAAATCCACCTTTCTTCACTTTGAAGTCACTGTCCTTTGTCCGAGCACATGGCTCTTGTCAAAAGTCCCTTTCCTGTTTTCCTGTTGGCCTCCTTTACATAGTGGATGGTGCTATGAGATCTCCCCAACTGTGTAAGGTCTTCCTAGATTTAAGCGCAGGTACTGTTGTGGCAGACAGGTACTATATCTTGCATCCACTTAAGTGGGAAGGCATGAAACTATTTTCCCTGGCTGCTTCAAGAGAACTTTTCCTTTGCCTTTTCTCCAGAACGGAATTGTGGAGAAAACCTCCATGAAAACAAAATGCAAAAGAAATTGCCCAAAAAGGAAAACTTTTTTTTTTTCCCAAATAAATGTTTCCTACATAAAGGACAAAGATTCTGAATCATCCTCTGCTTCCTCCATGAAAAAGCTACCAACATCAACAATAACACCCAGGCATGGCCTCTCACGCTGTGACAGGTTGGCACTTCTCACTTAGGCATTTATTCAGCATGGCCCAACCTGTCTGTAACTCCAGGGTCCAGGTCTATTGTAGTGGTTGGGCACTCATTGCTGCACAAATGCAAGCCCATGTTATTCAAGTAAACGCAATTTCAGAGGAAATAAGAAGAACAAAGAAACAAACAAACAAAAAAAAAAAAACCCAAATCACCAAAACAATTTAAGAACGACTGAAAAAGAATACATATACAGCAATAAACTCTAGTGTACCCAAAGATGGAGAAGGAAGAAATAATCATCATCAGCATGCACCTCCTGATGAAGCGAAGGAAACCTTCTCTGAAAACATCATGGTCTTCCCATTGAAAACATGAAATGCTGATACTCTGTAAGTCTTCCTCCCCTGTTATTCTTGCCACCATAAACCTGAGAACAGACCAAGAGTAGCTAGGGAGCCCCTATTTAATTGGCCAGTTCTAGGGCCAGCACTCCAGCGAGCCTGATGACAGGCTGTGTGTTAAAACATATGGCTGTAGAAGTGATAGGCGGCCTCAGACATCATTTGTTAACTTCAGAAGCTAACAGCCTGGATTCATGAGCACCTTTTCCCAAGTGGAAGAAGTCAACATGAGATGCAGATGGTGTCCTTGCAAGAGCCAGCCACAGGGATAATTGACTCAGAGTGGTTCATGCACCAAGCAAGCTGTGTCTCACCAATTGGACCAAGACCTCTGGTGCTGATACTGAAGAAAAAAAAGTCAGAAGCTGTTTCTTAATCATTTCAGATCTCTTTGCATGTTCACATCCAGACAATAGCTTCCTAAATTCTTAAATGGCTAATGAATCTTAGCTTCCAGGCATCACAGAAGGGATAGCAGTAAGCTCAGTAAGCTCTTCCATACCAGCCCACAGTTAATATTCCTGCCTGCTTTCCATGGCCATTTTCATCCAGAGCATACAATAATCCTTTTAACTTCCTGTTAATATCCTAGCCTCAGAGGAGGCTAGGATACAGCCCCTTTTCCTCCTAGCCCGAGCAGTGTGGCCAGAGTACTTCATGTTGGCCAGCTGCACCCTGTGTTCCAATGTGGCAGAAGCAGCGCGAGTTCAGTCTGGCAGCCCTGAGCTCGGTTTCCCTCCCACAAGTTTGCCCACGCAAAGTGGGGTTGGATGACTGCACCACATCAAAAAGTAACTCCCAAAAATAACACCAGCTTCCAGGTATAGCACATGCCACCGTCTCCCACCTTGACTTCTTGACCTTGGACATGAGAAGACATACATTTCAACTGGACTGAGTTAAAAAATCAGCTCTGCTGTCTAGAGAGGGCTTCCAGCAAATCAAGGCTTCAAGATTACATCAAGACAAGTGTGTAAAATTGTTCTTTGTGCCAACATGGACCACTGTATTCTCATACACCTACCTCTGTAAAGTCAGAGCCCCATCAGCCTTCCTGTGCTCACATTAGCTCACTTCCAGGTCACACGTAAGTGGGAAGCCCTCTCTCATCACTGACATGGCAGCTCTAGGTAAAGGATACAGCTGAAGCCCAGCTCCAGCTACACAGACTGCCTTCCAATTACAATTCACAAAGCTCTGAACTCCCTCCAAGGTACGCCCTCCTTGCTAAATGGCAGGGGCCTCCCCTGCCTCCTCTTTCTCATAGATTTGATCCACTTCTTTTCACTTTCAAAGGCAGATAAATCATACTTGGAAGTCCCAAAGCTATCAAAGAAGACTTTCCTGTCTGTTCTTTGGTAACTTGTCAGATTAAATTACCTGTTCCCATCTGATTCATCGCCCTCCGGGCAGCTTGGGCTGTTGACAGGGCAACAGCTGCAGAATTCACTGTCCCCCAAACACCCTCAGGAAGCCAGTCATCACCCTCTCAGCGAGAGAAGGGGCAACAGGGATGGATCTTCTCTGAAATCATTTTACCCATGTGCAAGCCAGTTCATCATCCTGAGGTGTGGAGTTGCCCCTGAAGGCCTGTTACGCCTCCCATTAGCTATGGTTGCTGCTTGGTGAATTGTTCCCACAGATGTTGCCGTTGCATAAGGTGAACACAGTGTCAGCCTGTGGCCGCAGGAACTCCATCTCTGCAGCCAAAAAAAACTAACTGGCCTGGCATGCAGGAGGCAAGACCAAGCATTTCTGCTGCTGCTGCCACAGGACAGGCAACATAACGCTTCCAGCAGTAACATCTTCTCTAGCTAGCCCAGCTTCATGCTGGAGCATCAGAGAGTAATAAATGCCAACCACAATCCCCTTGCCCATCTCTGAGCTTCTGTTCCTCTCACAGGTAGCCTTCCCTGCCTGTCCCTTCTTCTAGAAGAGACGTGCATCTGGGATGGAGCCATGCATTGATGTCTAGGGCATGCTTGTGGCCTGACAGGAGACCCTCAAAGCAGACTGGTGACTCAAGGGGTTGTGGATATTTGATATGCCACCTGTGGCCTGGCGCTGCTGGCTGTCCCTCCTCCTTCTGTCTGTTGTCTTCAGCAACCCAGCAGACCAAAAAATGCCAAGGTAAGACAGGGCGAAAAGCAATGAGTGAGTAGCACAAGTCACACATGTCTCTGTGTGTCTCCCAGTCTCAAGAGTACAAGGAAGGCTTGAAAGAATTAACTCAGAGACACTTCATCACAAACAATGCAAAGATTTATTTCCATTTCAAGTGAAATAGAAGAGTAAATACAAAAAACCAAAAAAATCTCCAATACAGAATATAATATTCTCCTAGGCTGTACAGTCCACTTCTTTCTCAAAGACTGCTCAGGGCCTGACTATACCAGAACCTGGACAGAAGAGGAACCGAGAGGCTCTGTCCTTTGAGGAATGAGCATTTTCAAGGTCCCTCTCTCTTCTATCAGTGCTCACATTTAAGACTTTCCTACAGGTTTAGAATACAGATTTATTGGACTCTTTAGACAGAAATCAAAAAAGTAGTTTGAAACTTAGACTAACTTTGCTAAAAAGGAAGGCTCTCAGATATTTACAATAAAACTTATAGAAATCAAATCTTTTTCTTATTCTTGGTGGTGCCTGAGAATTATAAGCAATGTGCCAGACAAAAACACATTGAGACCCAAGTGTTTAACATATCCCCATGGCACAAGCATACACTGAGATCCAGTATCCTCCTGGCATATCCCCATATCCTCACAGACAGACCCAACCCCATGGCTCCCCAAGGACACGACAAGTGTATTTTCCTCTGTCAGTGCTCAGGCAGTCCCATGTCACACATGGGCACAGGGGCAGTGCCACAAGGCACAGCCTGGACAGACCCGCAGTGCTCAGCACACCCTTGGCACCTGAGCCTACAGGACAGCTCAGAGAGGTTTGAATAGCCACAAAACCACAGCAGTGCTGGTGGGAAGGGATTGCTGGAGTCTCCAGGCCTGCTGCAAGTGGGACGTTGGAGCACTGCCAGCACTAGCAAAGGGCAGGTACAGCTTTGTTTAGTTTTGCCTAAAAAAGCTTGAAGCACAGAACCCACACAGATATAGAATTCCTTGAATGGTCCCAGTAGCTCTCCAGTTCTGACCAGGGTTTCTAGCCTGGTTTGTGACCAAAGTTTAAGCAGTCTTTCACCATGTCTCAGGTTCTTAATGCAGCAAGCTCATAACTGTACCTGCTGCAATAAAATTACCATCTAGATATGCCTAGTTTCCCTAGTTTGTAGGTCCAAAAGATCTGGAGAGAAACAAGAGCAAGCATCTAGACCTTCTCTGCAAACAATACACAACTGAACCTACCCAATCTGTGCGTTCTAAGTCAAAAAGATCTGTCAGGGCTGTCCTTCAGACACTGACTTTTGCTCTCTGAACTGCCTACGGATGCTACCTGAGTTCAGAAGCATCTTTCTCAAAACCTGTATCATCACTGGTCACCTTTTTTCAGACTGAACTCTAAACTGCCATGAGGACTGAGGCAGAGAACAAGATGAGAGGAACAAGGGCCAGAAGACATCTAAGCTCTTCACTCTTGTGACCAATGACAAGTTTCACAGTGGCTGAGCACTGGAACAGGCTTTCCAGGGAGCAAGCACCAAGGCTGAGAGAGTTCAAGAAGCATTTGGATTATACTCTCAGGCACACGGTATGATTCCTGGGGTGTCCTGCACAAGTACAGAAGCTGGGCTTGATGATCCTGATGAGTCCCTTCCAACCCAGCACTGCTATGATTCTATGAAAACTATCTGGTCCACATTGATAACTGCTTCTACAGAAAGGAAAGAAAGGCATTAAAAGGCAGGACAGCTCTTCTCCCAGCCACCCTCCAATGAGCAAGAGGTTGGCATGGCTTTCTGTCAAAGTGACACAGTCCAGTCTTTGCAGGCAATGAAAACAGAGCCAGCAGTTATCTAAAATACTAGGATCTGGCACAGCAAAGTGTACAGATCCTCTTCCAGATGGTGAAGGGAGAGTTGTGAGAGGTGTTAGCACAGCTGCTGGGGAGACCTGCCCCTGGCTGAAATAGCTGTCTCCAGGATGGTAGCAGCTTCTGGATGTGCCAGGACCAGGAAGAATAAGTGTATCGCTTCAGAAAGGATAGAAAGGGAAAAATCTGACTGACTCAGTATGCCAGTGAGTTGAGTGGTGTCTGTGCTTGCCCTGCACTGGCTCTGTACATGGAGCAGCCTCCCCAGCTCTGTGTACGGACAGCAGCTTCCTGCAGTGCCACAGGCAAGTCCACACAGACAAAGGGCAGTACTACCAGGTCACTCTCAGCCTCCCAGCCCCGACACTGCCTCACCATGTGCCATCTCTGGTACTGTGAACCCTTGAATCCAAATCTCATCTCCTGCCTCACAGCCCCACAGAAGGTACAGCTTCTCCTGCCCACTTCCTGCAGAGGGCTTTACTCTTCACACCAAGCTGTGCTGTAAGGACACCCAACAACCCCTGCTCCACTCCATTTCCCCCCTCATGTCCCACCTGGATATGTGGACTGCAGCACCCACAGAAAGCAAGAAATCTGCCTCTACACAAATTTCATCCTGCTGAGGACCTCATCTGAAAAATACAGAGCAGAAGATACAGGTGTCTTCATGGAATCAAAAATTCTTTGCAGCAAAGCACAGCAGTAGGACAAGAGACAGTAAACATGAAATGAGACTAGAGAAGTGCTAAATGGAGGGTACAAAAAGAAACTTCTCCCCAACAAGGGCATCCAGGTTGCCCAAAGAGACTGTGCTGTCTCCATCCTTGGAGGTGATGAACACTTAACTACATAGGGCTAAGCCTACTGGTCTGAGTCATAGCTGACCCTGATTTGCATACCTGATTGGAACAGAAATTTCCCAACATATTTTCCAACCTGAGTTATACTATGATCTATACCCTTCTCTGGTGAAAGAGACTCTGGTGTACATGCACCCTGTCTATTCTTCCAAAGCTCCTGTTGAGGTCCTGGCTGCACTTTCTCACTTCCTCTCCCCATACAAGGCCCCACCACACTTCAGGATCTTCTCACCAGCCTCCTCCTGGCCCTGCATACACAGATTCCCCACCTCCGTGGCAAAAAGGGTTTGTATAAGAAGACCTGGGGGCAGGACTGTGTTGGCTGCCTCTACACGCACAGCCCCAAGCAGAGCCCAGACTACTACTGCTCCAGACTCCTTTCCAGGGTGGTGGGATCTGTTGGGAGGGGTATGCTTGAGTTTCCCCACAAATCTAGTTTCAAGCTTTTATCTCACACATATTCCTATTAGTTGTTACCTCTCCCTATCTTCTCTAGACTATTTTCCATCCCCAGAAAGCTTGAAAGTGGAGCAACTGAAAATGAAAAGGCACCATATCCTGCCTCTTGTGTTCCAGAAGCAGAAATTTTCTCCTGTATATGCCAATTTCTTTAGACTACAGACAGAGCTGGGCTGATCTGTGGATCAAAGTAATTTAGGCTGTAAGTACCTCTGCAGACCTCAGGATTAGGTCTCCTCTCCAAACAAGTCCAGATTCAATGTTGGCTATGACTTCAGAGGCAGATCAGGCTCTGTCCAATCAAGTTGGAAAGACCTCCAATGGCGGAGGTCCCACAGCCTCCCTGTGTCCCTCTTCCAGGGGCTGGGCATGCTCATGAGTAGAAATTTTTGTAGTTCCAAGCCCCCCACTGTTCCCACCCCCACAGCACAGAGCACAACACCTCGAAGGATATGACTTGATGCTTTTTTTCTGCAGACCTGGCATCCAAACCTTCTCAAGTCTTGGCCACACTGCTGATGGAAAGCCTGGGGCTAAAGCAATTGCCATCAGGGACATGCCACCACATCAGTGGCACCATTCTGCTTTTATAGCTTTGCCTGGACAAGGCCAGGGAATGCTTCCTCTTGTCTCCCTCCTTCAGCTCATCAACAGACATTTAATTCTCTTTTAAAAAACCATAAGCAGCAGAGAGACTTTTAAACGTGAAATCTTCCTGGGTAGACCAGAGGGGCGCGATTGGGTGTGTGGGAGGGTGGAAGCCTGGCAGGAAGCTTTGTGCACTTGCTCCAGGAAAGTCTGTAGAAGAAGAAGAGACTATTTGCCCCATCCAAGCACTTGGGAGTCCCTAGGACTTTTCTGCCGAGAGTGGACAGGGCTGGACAGGACACCCCAGGTGCCCAGGGCTGAGTGCGACACTCCTCCCCAGGAAGCCTGGGCAAATGACAGAATGCATAGGTGCAGCACAAGGTTCTTCAGCATCTTCCCGGGCAGCGCCGGGAGCAGCCGTGCCGGGCAACCCCCGCACTCCGTCGTCTCCCGGGCTCCGGTCCGCTCTGTCGGCCCCTCGGGGATAGGTCAGAGCGCCGGGACGAACCTGTCGGGGCCTCCAGCGTAGGCGCCGTGTCGCGGTACGGGCTCGGCGGCACTCAGCTGCCCTCCGGCGCCGTAGACGTGGGGCAGCGGCGGGTAGGGCGCGGGGGAGCGGCGGCCGTAGAGCGCAGGGGGGCCGGGCGAAGAGGCGGGCAGCACGATGCGCCCCGACGGCGCGTACAGCGGCCCGTGGGCCCCGGGCGCGTAGGGCCCCGCCGCGGCGGGCAGCGAGGCGTAGGCGTGGGGCAGGGCGGCGGGGGCGCAGCCCTGCGCGGGGAAGGCGGTGGCGAAGGCGCAGGAGGCGGCGGCGGGCGCCGGGGGCAGGTCGGCGGCGGGCGGCGGGGCGGGCAGCGGGAGGGGGCGGCAGGGAGCGGCGGGGCGCTCGGCGAGGAAGGCCGGGTAGGTGGATAGGTCGCTGCGCTTGAAACGTTTTCTGCGGCGGAGGAAGGACCCGCTCTCGAACATGTCGCGGGCGTGAGGGTCCAGCGTCCAGTAGTTGCCCTTGCCGGGGCGGCCGGGCTCCCGTGGCACCTTGACAAAGCAGTCATTGAGAGTGAGGTTGTGGCGGATGCTGTTCTGCCACTTGCGGGGGCTGTCGCGGTAGAAAGGGAAGCGCTCGGTAATGAAGCGGTAGATGCCGCCCAGCGTCAGTCGCCGCTCGGGCGCCTGCCCGATGGCCATGGCGATGAGGGCGATGTAGCTGTACGGCGGCTTGCCCCCCTCTGCCGGACGCTTGCGGCGGCGCCGCCCGCCCCGCGCCCCCGCCGCCGCCTCCTCTGCCGGCGGCACCGCGTCCGCCTTCACCGGCGGGGGCGGCGGCGGGGGGCCCGGCGGCAGCCGGCTCTCGGCTGTCATGTGGCCGTCGGAGTGGCTCCGCCCCGGACCGAGCCGAGCCCAGCCGAGCCGAGGAAGCGTAGCGCGGCACGACCGCGGCTTTTATGCGGCGGTGTCCGGCGGCTCCGCGCCCGGGCGGCCGGCACTCCCCCTGCTACGCCCCGCCGCCCGGGAGGCGCGGGCAGGGCCGGGCGTGCCGTGCTGCCGCCGCGGGTGGGAACGGCGCCCTGCCCGGCACCCCCCGCCCGCCCTTCTCCGCCGGTCCCCGTCCCCAGCGCCGTCGGGGGCGCCGCCGAGCCACCGCCGTCGGGAGCGCACGGCTCCGGAGCACTGACGGGCACCGAGCGAAGCTGGGTCGTCTCCGGGATCCCGGTGCGGGCGTCGGGGCTCGGGCATTTAACGCGCCTCCCCGTAGGGCTCGCCGCCGTCGGGGCCGGTTGTGCTGGCGGCGGCGGGGAGAGGGGGCAGCAATGGGCGGCCGCCGCTGTCGGAAGGGATGCTGCCGGTCAGCGCGGGACAGTCGGCGCCGGGCACCGCTGCCCAGGGAGCCCAACGCTTCTTTGCGGAAATCAAGCTGTCGAAACAAATTAGGCTGGAAAAAAAAAAAACCCACCCGGTGACAGATCTGCGTGGGGAGTGATAGTAAGTGCGGGCTTAGGCTACGCGGTTTGCTTGCCGAGTGCTATGTAGAATGCACTAAGGTTAGAGCCCTCCCAGCTGGTACGCAGCAGGGATTTGGGACAGCGCTAGGCTCCCGTGCCCTTGGTTTACACTTAAGGTGACCTGATTGTCCCTGATCCTTATGCCACAGGACCCCACAGGTCCACGATCCAAACAGGAAGGATGCCAGGCTCTCCACAAGCTAATGCTGGAACATACCTGCCAGCTCCTTCGTGTTTGCTCAGATACTTGGGGCTGAGGGTCAGACCCCAGCTGAGTGTGCCAGCTGATGACAAATGCTTGCCCAGGACTTGAACCCCTGTGATATACACCCACAGGCCTGGGGAGAGCACAGCCTCCTCGCCTGCTGGCATGAAGTTCCTTGCAAGCCAAATTATATAAAGGAGATGGCAGGATGTCCTAAATGTGAGATGGAGAGTGTGTGCAGGAGTGCACAGGCACATGTGTGTATGGAAGGGTGCACATGCACAGGTATGTGGGTGTGCAGGGGCACTGGTGTGGGGGTGAGGATGTGACGGAGAGATTGTGGATGTGCACTGACAAGCGAGTGTTTGTACAAAAAGATGCTGGCACACACAGGTATGTGGTTGGACCCGAGGCTTGCTTGTGGGCATGTAGGCAAGAAACAGATGCGGGCAAATGTGTGTGCAGAGAGGTGGATATGCACGGGTGTGCAGGTGCTGTGCATGGGTGTACATCTGATCCTGCCCATGTCTTGGTGTCTCCTGCCAGCTCTTCCAGAACTCAAGTCATGAGTGCACTCATGAGTCTGTCTTTGTAGGAGAAGCTTTTCCAAAGCCCTCTTGGGCATTACACAAATTATTTTTAAGGAAGAAACACAGCTCACTTGGAGGTGTCTAAGAGAGTTGTTGAGCTAATTTATATGCTTGGAGAAAAATCTGGTGTGTGGTGTGTGTGTGTGTGTGTGTGTATGTGTATGTGAGAGAGAGAGAGAGGATCCACTTCCATGCAGCAAACAAACCCCAGCCCTGCTTTCCAGCTAAATAAGGGGCCCAAGATTCACTGGCCACCTGCTTATCTCTGCAGCTTCCCAGCAATCTGGGAGATAACAAAAAGTCTATGGAGCTAGCGGAATAAACCATGAAGTGGCATTTGCTGTGGACCCACGTGTGTGTAGCGTGTCCAGTAGCTGGATGCAGACACTGGGCAGAATTTCAAATCACATTCTGCAGAGTTTGTGTCAAGAGAAAAAAAAAAAATCAACCTCCTGTACCAATATCCAAGTTCTTGAAATGCACAGCGACTAGGGTAGTATTACCCTGTACAAACCAAAACCCATCTCCTTCAGTATGAAGCTGCCTCACCGGGAAGGAGCTTCTGGCTTATGGGAAGCTGCAGCTGGGAGTAGATTTTCCTATCAGATGTTCCAAAAGGCAGTGCTGTAATTCAGTCACCTCTGGGACTGTGTCTCTCTGTGCCATGCCAATCCCATGCCTCCAGAGGGCAAAGTCAGATCATGCTTTGCTTTGCACTTGTAGAGGATGGGGAATGACAGAGGTGTGTGCTGAGGAGTGATGGTGTGCTGAACAGCTGCTTTTGCCCTCCCTGCTGGTGATGAAAATTCTTTCCCAAGTAAGCACTTTCCTTGGCAGAGCCCAAAGGAGACTGAAATGGATACCCAAACAGCATGTGCTGGCTCTTATCCCTTCTCCTTCCCACATCACACAGCTTAAAGTGTGGTGCTGATATTTGGGAGTGAAGTGTTAGTTGTATAACGTGGTGCCCTGGAGACTACTCTCAATCTGACATTATCATAAACCTTTAAAGTCTCTACTTTGGGAGCAGTATGTCTTGTTTTAAGCTTTGGTGTCTCTTTTGAGTATCAGCTCCCATGGGGAGGGAACTATGGAGAACACGAAACTCCAGCTCACCCACTTGGATCTTAGTCTGCAGATCTCCTCCATCTGTAAGTCAAGTGGTGCCTCTTGCTGGAGCAGAACAGTTGGTGTTTGTGAAGCATTGTTTTCTCTTTTGATTCCATCATGCTGCAGGAAGGACAAGAGTAAGTAAGATGGAAAACACCATGCATTGATTTCAACCTATTCATAATGGAGTTCATAATACAATCAAAACTATATTATATCTACATAGTATTACCCATACAGAATCTACCAGTTGAACTTTGTTTTGGTCTCTGTGACAAAGTTTAGGGTTATCATTTTTTCTGTCTAAATTTCTCAGCTCAGATCCTGCCAACACTAAGGTCTGCAGCCTTCAGCTGGGCAAAGCAGCCATTGATTGCGAGTTGTACAACTCACTTGAGTTGCACTGCAGAGTTGTACCCTGCAAAAGGGCACTGTGCCTTGGCCTCTCAGAAATGGAGTTTGCTAGTACTGGTAGCTGCTAGAGAATTACCCCAACCAAAATCCCATCTGCTTGGATCTCCAAAAGCAATTTCCACTCATGGAAAAAAGTCCAGTTCACTCCCCACACAGCTGCCCTGTTGCAGACCACACCACTACCTCAGGGGTGACTATGGGGACACCCTGCTTTTCTTTAGTCCTATGACCTGAGCTGCTTCTTCCACTTCAACCAAACAAAGGGCAGTGGACACTAAATGTGTGGACAGCCCCTTCATGTGCATCACATTGATAGTTTTGTTTCTATGTCAGAATTCCTCTATGAGGTGAGGAAAACTTTTGCCTTTGTGTCCCAGGAGCTATAGGGCTGTATTTTATGTTCTTCAAGCTAAGGATCCGGCAAAATCAAAATCCCAGGTCATATTGGCTGAATGCAAATGAAGTCATAGCACATATCCATGGCACAGCCACCACCCCAAGCTCAGCTGTACCTGTCATGGAAGTTTGGGGTTTTTGTTGCTGTGTGTTTGGTTCCAGGGCCTTGCAGTTAGACCTGTGGAGAGCATCACAGCCAGACACCTCATGATAGTTTGTGACAAGGCGCTTAGCCCTACCTGCAGCTTGTGGTTAAGAAAGGCGACCATAAGCCTTTTGGAATAAAACAGGTGATGGCATGACATCATTCATGCACTTTCAGAGCACATTCCACAAACAAGTTTCCAGAGTGACTGAGCTTAAGATATTTTGCACCTAACTGGAGTTGGTGGGAAACAAGAATAGGGAGGTGATTGCATGGATTTTGGAAATACTTTATGGATAGATTGTGGTGTGGAGACCAAGGTGAAACCTCTGAGGGAGAACTGATGTGCAGCTGGACATGGAGTATGACCATGTGGCAGAAGAGAGGCTGGAAAACAACATACTACAAGGATACTGCATGTTTTTACCAGCTGTTCGCTTGCCTTGTCTAGTGGGGATAGTTTCCATCGGTGGCCTGGTTGTTTAGTATCAGTGCTGTGTTTCCAAATTACTGCAGCTTCTCATCCCTTTGTTGAGTTTTGTATGGGAACTTGGGACTACAGGAGAGAAAGAATTGCTTGCTGAGAATATCACACCGATATAGCCAGGATCATGTGGGAGACTTGAGTTAGCTATTGTGGCATTCTTCTGTAGAAAAAACCAAAACAACATGGTGGATTTAAAATAGGCCATATCTCAGGCCAGAAACTGGAGCAAGAGCCATGAGCAGCCTTCGTGTTCTTCCAGCACAGTTCTACCTGGGCAGGGCACTGAGCATGCTTGCCTGAAAGCCCAACAGCTCTCCTGGCTCCTGGGGATAAACAGGACTTGCAGCAGAAAACCCGCAACAGGGGCAGGTGCAGGTGGGCAGACAGGCTCTCTCAGAGCAGAGCACCACCTCTGACCATTCCCTTGGGACACTGCCCCACTTGGTAATTCAGTGTGAGCAGCATAACGGCAAAAGGATTGTCCATCCAGCATGGGAGATGTGCAGGATTCGTGCTCTGGGGTGATGGTGGTGCTGAACTAGAGGGAGTGGTTGACACGGGAAGAGGCAATGTCCCAACCTAGAGGGACCACCACAAACGGGAGCACAGGACTGCTAGAAAGCTTGGGAAGCCCAGCAAAGGAGAGAGGTGAGTGGTGCCCTGGGGTAGCAGTGCCCTGTGTGCCAGTCCCAGCTGGGGCCCTGTTGCAGAGACTCCGGGGAATGCTGTGCATGGGGCTGGACACCAGCCCCGAGTGACCCAGCAAGTGAGTTACACTCCATACTGGCTTTCCTGAGGAGCACAGCCTGTCAGGCAAAGTGGGGTCTGTGCCAGGACTCCTAAACAGTTAAACATGGAAACTTGCTGTGCACACTGGCAGTGAGAGCCTCGTTTAGCTAAGACAGGGAGGCACAAAATGAAGTGATAGAAAACACCACATGTGATGTGGGCAGCAAGGAGCAGGCACCTTATTGGGCAGCCTGAGCTGGATGGGCCATAGCACACTCATTTTTTTTCCTGCCGAAGGAGAATTTAGAGTTGGTTTCCAAGAGAATAAGCTGCCCATTCTTGCCTTTGCACCACCAAGATATCACTGGGAGTAGTGCAGATCTGTCAGATGCTTCAAAAAGGAGAGTGGCTTTTTCTGGAAACTTGCGAAGCAGAGTCAGGCTCTTCTATAAGCTGAAAATCACTTGCTATGCTTTTAGGGTTGTTTTGGTTAGGTTTTGTTTGTTTGTTTTTGGTTTTGTTTTGGTTTTTTGGGGGTTTGGTTTGGGTTTTATTGTGGGGTGTTTTTTTTTGTTTGTTTTGTTTTGCTTTGCTTTTTGTTTGGTTAGTTTTTTTGTGTGTGCAGGTGTTTGGAAGTTTGCATGGCTCTTGCTCCCCTGAAGCCTGTGAACTTCATCACCTCATGAAAATATTCCGGATGGGTATCTTTGAACAGCTGTCAGACACTGTTGGCATGGAAATAAGTTTTATTTTACCTATCAAATGCCCTATTTGGGCAGTCATTCAATAGTTTTGAGAAATTGAATCTCTGGCAGGGTGAACATCTCGCCAGTATTTCCCAGGTACCCTGCTGGGACAGGTCTGCTCTGCTGTCTCACAACAGGTGTCACTGGCATCTGACAGAAGCTCCTGCTGGGGGCACACACGGTCAGAAAGACCCTGAGGCTTGTGCACCGGAAGTCTTACCTGATGGCAAGTTTTTTTTAAGACAAATTACTGTTTGCCAGAGTAGCAATTCAGCCCTCTTCACAGCTACTGGTGAAACCTGATGCTTGATAGAAAATGTTGGAATACAGCAGTTTAGAGGAAATTATTAATTGCTTGCTTTGGGAGCTGGGAATTAATTTTTAAATTATTTAATTAATTGCCATATTGTGAACAAAATCTATTTGCAAATATCCTGCTTTACTTCAATAAACTATGTGGAAAGAAGTATTATTTCTTTTTTCTTTTTCTTTGTTGCAGACAGACAGAACCACATTGTCCTGGACACTGTCTTTTTCTAACTCACACTTAAGCATGGGATGGAGAGGGGACAGGTCATTTTGGCCAAACTGTAGAGCTAAGAGATAAATTTCCCAGTGCAGGTGAGAGAAATTTCTTGGTGCACTTTGTTGGCAGTGTTCTTCACCCAAATGTAGATACTTAAAACTCTAACAATTTGTAGTGGCAATGCCCTATACTTTACTAACCAATTCCCTATCCCAAGACATGCTCTGCTCTGTGATCCTTACAGAGCACTTTGCTCTGGTCGCAGGCACTGCATCAGCCAAGGAGGGAGATAAAGGGGAGCTATTGGATGGGAGCAGTGGGGTAAGACTGGGAGCACATGAAGGCGGGGAAAGAGAAAGAGAAGTACCGTGGAAAAGCAAGGAATGTGGAGAGGAAGGGTTGGGGGTGGAGCTGGAAGAATATGAAGAGCCTTTGCTGGAACTCTAGTTGGGAGGTTTATGTTGTGGAGAGAATTTTGTATGGGTAGACAGAAAAAAAGCTCACTTAAGTTTTGTCTCCTCTGAGTCTTGGTCTGGAATCAAATACTCTCAGTATCACTTTGGTACAAGCAAAAAACCATGAAAAGTAATGTCACAGCTTTCTAGGACTAGTCTACACAGACAACAAAAAGGTGGTTTTTTGGTCCTTATTTTTTTCTTTAAACCAAGGTAAATCACTGAATAAACTGTATAACTGAGCATTATTAAACAAAACACTTGTTGCCCTTCCCTGGAAACGGCAGCTTTTAGCACGCTTTGCGTGACTCCATTTGATAACAAAAATAAGCTGTTTCAGTAGGTAGGTTTAGGAACCCACACCCTTTTGTGTGCCAAGTTTGTGACTCATTTTCGGGATTTTCTGGGGAAGCCCTTGGCGACAAAACAGGTCGGAGGCAGAGCTGGTGAGCAAAGACTTTGTGTCAGAGCCTGCAGCAGCGATTGCAGGGAGAGACAAAGGCACCGCCGCGGCGTGGTCCTGCGGCTGAAGGCAAAGCCCCAGCTTGGAAATAGCTCCCAGTAAAAGCTGAGTAGCCTCTCTGGGCTCTTTCCTGGCCTTGGGCGCAGCCAGGTGGATGCACAGGCTGGGGAGTGTGTCAAGCACTGATGGAGGAAAGAAAAATGGTACTTAAAAAGGCAAAAAACCCGCAGCACTGTGTGCGTGCGTGTGCCCGAGCCGTGCACAGCGCACCGATGGATGTTAAACCTCGCCTGGCAGTGGGTGAGCAGTGAGTACCGCTGCTGCCACGGATGGATTCAGCTCTCGGGGGCTGATGATGACGGGGGATCGGTAGGAATCAGTGCTACCCGGCTGTAATTCCATGCCTGAGGGACGTAAATAGTCTTTATTTAAAAAACAAAGTGTAAAGTGGGGATAGTTCGAGCTTATTGGCACTGGCAGACAAAATCTGAATACTTTTACAAAGAGCCCCTGTTTTTTTCCCCCTAGGCCCCCTTGTTCTCATTGCCTCTCTCTGACCCTTGAGCAATCACCATGGTAATTACCAAGTAATGCCCTATTTACAAGTACCCTCCGAAATCTGCTGGAGTTTTGCTTGAACCTGTAACAAAAATGTCTCTCCCCAGATGAGAAAATGGGTTATTTTTCAAATTCAAGATTTTTTTTTAAACAAGACTGAAAAGGCAGTGAATAGCTGGCATCCTGCTGAAGTTAACAGATCTGTGGGGATTTACACGAGATAAGCATCTGCCCTGCGTTTGCCTGCGGTAGTACCTCTAACCAAAGTGTGAAGGTCGTGGTAATCTGGAGAGAAGTCAGTGTTTTTAAGTTTTGTGCTGCTAATAAAAATAGGCAGTGCACTCCATGTGTTTCCGGGGACAATAAAAAGTTTCAGAAATCTCTTTCTGATTTTGGACAGTCTGGTCTTACTTGTTCTGTGACCAGTCTGTATTTTTCTTGTGAAGCCTGTGCCGTGGGACAGGTTTCCCAAAGAGATGGTAGGATCTCTGTCTGTCGGGCTTTTTAAAATTTTACTTGGTGATGGCCCTGAACAAGCTGATCTAACCTGGAGCATAACCATACTTTAAGGTTTTATCGGAGAAGAAACTGCCATTTCTCAAGTTCTCTCTGTTCGTGTGGTAAAAACACAATTTCCAGGAGTTACTGCCAAATCAGCTCAAGTCCTGTCAACGATACAGGAAAGTGACAAGCAAAGGACTTCTCAGAATGCCAGGTGCTCAGGTTTTCTTTCTTCCGGCTGGCTCTGACAATTTTGCTTATGCAGTTTGGGTATTCATATGCAAATCACAGATTTGCCGACCATGCTGGACCATTATTTGAAAACAGATCTTCCAAGTGATTCAACAATCACTTCCAGGATCACTTCATGTTTTGTACCTGGAAAGGGAAGCATAGTGGCATAATTTTGAGACTTAGTGAGATTCCCTCCCGTTTACTCTGTTGTGAGACAATGCAATATTTGCTATGTGAGAGTGGCCTGGTTTTGGCTGGGATCGAGTTAATTTCTTCAATGGTGGCTATTATGGGGCTGTGTTTTGGATTTGTGCTGAAGTGTTGATAACACAGGAATGTTATTGTTGCTGCTGAGCAGGGCTTACACTGAGCCTTTGCTGTTTCTCAGCTGCCAGACCAGAGAGGGGGCTGGGGATGCACACGGAGTTGGGAGGGGATGGATATCTGGATATCTGATCCCAGATGACCCAAGGAGTATCCCACAGCATATGGTGTAATGCTCATCGTAAAAAGCCGGAGGGAGAAGGAGGCGGCGGGGGGAGGTTCAGAGCAATGGCGTTAGTCTGCCCCAGTCACCATGGGGCACGATGGGGCCCTGCAGTCCTGGAGATGGCTGAACACCTGCCTGTCCGCGGGAAATGGTGAATTAATTCCTTGTTTTGCTTTGCTTGTGTGTGTGTCTTTTGCTTTACCTATTAAACCGTCTCTATCTCAGTTTTCTTGGTTTTGCTCTTCTAGTTCTCCCCACTGTCCCACCGGGGGGGAGTGAGTGAGCAGCTGCGGGGGACTCCGTTGCTGGCTGGGGTTAAACCACAACAGAGGGTGTCTTTATTACTTTACAAAACAGAGAACAAGGGAGGGGTGGAAATTTAAATGTGAAAATAAATTTTAAAAATACCATTTTTTCCTGTTAGAAGTGTTTATTTAGATGTGAACATAAGAAAAGGTCTGAGGGCAGGGACAGGCTAAGATCTGCTTCCAGTAAGTGAGCAGAAGACTCTGGTCTGGACAAGGTGCTGAACACAGAGGTACAGGCCTGACCCCTGCAGCCAGCAGAAAGAGGGGGCCTCCTCCCTAAAGGCAGGAGATCACAGCTGGGCTCAGTGCAGCTCCCAGGGCAGTGCACCCCATGGGCAGCACCTAATGCCCCCACTCCTTCCTGGGGCCTCTCGTTGGTCATTCTCAGGACACCCGCTCTGAGATGTGGAGCAAATCAACATCCTTGTGTGGACCACAGCAGCAAAGGGGAATTACCCAATGGAGGGGGGCATCCCCTTGGCTGGAGCTGCCAACCCAGTGCTGTCAGCAACACTGTGCCATGCTGAGGGCTCAGCTGTGGTGGAGAGATGGGGTGGCTCTTGCTGGTTCAGTGCAAATAGCTGAGCACTGAAGGTAATTTCTTTCATTCACTTCTTACACATCCTGAATGGGGCATGTCAGTTTTTTCTCCTCAGAACTAGTCTGGGCAACACTGAGAGAGGAGTTGAAAAATCAGAGCTAATCCTGCAGCAATGACTCATTCTGGCTTAGGATTTGCAGAGCAAGATGAGAAGTTCAGGTAAAACAAAGGGAAATGGAGGCTGTAGTAAGACTTTGTGGTTTGGAGCACAACAGTTAAACTGCTATGAAGTCAAAGTTGGAAACCCCCTCCCAACAAATTGTTGAACTCAAAACCTTGGCAATGTCTAGAGCAAGTCAATATTCAAGCACACTAGTTGCAGAAACTGAGGCTCTTTCCCATGGGATCTGTAAGTTGCATTGCTAATTACCATGGGTCTGGAAAACAATTACTATTATTTCATCATTATTTTTAATTAAACACAAATAAACCAATGGCCATCCTTTTAAAGTTGGACTTTGAAATATTTTCTGCATTTTTTAGCTAGGATTACCCTGGCCAAGTCCAAACAGGGAAGCACTGGAATTTTGACAAAAATTTAAAGTAATTTTCAACCAGATTTCTCCAGCAAGGACAGTAGAGTAGTTGGGGTAAAAGCACAAGCCTAGCCTAAATATCTGGGCCCAGGAAAGGAAGGTTGTACTTCTACAAAGTATAGTAGATATATAAATAATTTTCTCCTGTGTCCTTTCACAAGTGTTTTAAGTACTTTAGCTTGCTTTCTTTACCTGGTATCTTTGAGACACATCCACCAGATTGCAGCCCAGTAGCTCAAGAGAGCACACCTCCAGAGCATGGATTAAAGAAAGTAATTTTTTCATTATTACTTAAAACATTTCACCTTGTAAAATAAAAATGTTGGTGTGGTTACAGCAAAAAGCTAAAGCATTGGGGAGTTACAGAGGACACTTTTCCATCCCAGCCTGTCCCAGTAGTTAGTAGAGATGTGCCACTTGCAGGAGGGTGCACTTAGATGAGGATAAAGACTAAGTTTTAAAGGAAGATATTTCTGAAATGCCCAGAACATTGGCAGAAGTGTGGCAGCCTTTCAGTAGATGGAGGTCCTGTTCTACAAGCCAGGGTGGGAGAACATTAGCTGACTTTTATGGACAGGCCAGCTGAGATCTGCTAGACCTCTGGGTGCTTATGCCTAGGAGGCAGTGAAATGCTGGAGTCCCTGTGGCATGGCTTTGGCAGCAACAGCTTGTGTCTTGATGCCCTTTAGACTTCACTCTAAAGGGAAGGTCTGAGCTGGGGAGGTCTGTGCCGCAGAAGTGACTCTGAAAGCAGCAAACGGGACAGGGCTTGCTGGAGCTGCAAGCCCACCCAGGGCCCGGTGGGGCTGGGGCCAGCGCAGGCTCAGCTGTGCCTCTGGCCGGGTGGTGCAGCTTGGGGCTGCTGTGCATGCCGGTGCATTCTCCCGAGGATTAGCCGTGCAAGGAATGTGGTGCCCAGGAATGTCCTCCCGGTGCAACCTGAAACCCTAGGTCTGATACAGCCTGAAAAACAGGGTGGGTTGTGGCAGCTCTGGCAGCGCCATGACCCGAGTCTGAGGCTGGGGGCTATGGGAAATGCTTCCTGGTGTTAGACCCCGGACTGCAGCAGGGGCCTTGCAAGCTGCATGGCTGGGATGGAAGCATCATCCCCCAAGAGCAAATGACTTCAGGTGAGGACACTGTTGGCAGGCTTGGACTTGTCTCTCAGTACATAGTGCCAGTTTCTGTGGCACCAAGGTCCTCTGCCACTACAGAGCAAGCTGGGCAATGGTTATGGGGAAATAGGCTTTTTCTTCAACTCTGGGGCTTGAGGGTTCTCTCCCCTCCCTCTTACACCCAGCTGCTTGGCACAGCTGTCAGTATAGATGCTGACCTAGCTCTGGAGCCACCAGAGCTTATCAGTGTGGCGTCAGGAGGTGTGTGGTGCTGTGTGCCCTTTTCTACAACACCCCTTGGGTAAAGAGAGTGTAACTGTGGCAAGGAAAGCTATGCTAGATCATGTTGCTGTTCTACAGCCATCTTGCAAATCCAACTCAGTCCACATATGATGCTCATCCCAACTGATTCCTTCACAGAGTTCAGCCTCTGCCCACATTGCTTGCTTCAGAGACAGACCACAGCTGTCTTTCTGGTCCTAAGCCTTCCTCTAGCACCCAGTGTCACACAGCTTGCAAGGCAGTCAGACATTGCTGCCTCACCTCTTCACCTAGTGAGGGGTGTTTCAGCACTGCACGAGTCTTCAGGGCCAGGGCTGGGTGTGCATATCTCATATCTTGTGCACAAAGCTGTTTTCCAATGAGCTCATGGTAGGGTCAGCGCCAGAACCAGGGCAAACGGAGCATAAAGAGGGTTTGCACCCACATGCTGGCCCCATGCAGACTGTATTTGGTAACTGGGACTTAACTCCTGATCAAATTCCTGCCAGGTTATTGCTCAATCTCCTTGTAGGGGCAGGAGCTGTGTGCACTAAGTGAAGGCATTTGGCCTCATGCAGCTACATGGCAATATCTTTTCTGGCAGATACTCCTTTGGGGTTTTTTCCTTCTCCTTGTCTGGAGGAGCTGCCAGACCCCTCTGCAATGACTGGGGATCCTCTTCCCTTATGGGCACATTCCTGGCAGCACCCAGCTTTTCCTGTGGCTAACCCAGCAGATAGCTTGTCCTGCTGCAAGAAGCAGAGACTAAATGACTAGTGGAGCATTAGATATGTTGGGACCCTAAAACTCAGAGCTTCTTTGTACTCCTGCTTGATGTAGCCATATGAGGGCTCTCAGCTGCCCAACTCCTGTTTCAGAAGGTAAACCAAGCTAAACCAAGGCAATATCCCAGCTAATAGTTTAGAGACCTTGGAGATAGAAAGTTGCACTGTTGGCTCATGATTTGTGTGAGTCCACCTGCAGTCCTTTTGCACTACAGAGACCTGGGGGCAGGTAAACCTGCAGAAGGAGGTAGGGAAAGAAGGAAGGAAGCTCTGAGGGCACCACAGCAAATCCACAGCAGTATCAGGGAGTGCAATTTCTGTCATGGGTAGATAGGAGAAACAGTGTGGTTCTCCCTTCCTTGAAATGAGACAAGGAAGATGTTGCACATGGCCATGTGCTCTGGGATGACCCTGCCCCTTGAGCAGTGAGGTTGGACCATGTGACCCACTGTGGTCCCTTCCAACCTGACCCCATTGGTGACTCTGAATTTGGAGTACCAACCAGCACAGGTGGCCCTGGACCTGCTGGTGACCGGAGTAGATGGACTGGGCTGCCCCCTTACATCCGTGGCCCAGGCACACCAAGCATTGCCAAAAAGAAGCAGATGCTTACTCATACCGACGAGCAGGAGCAGAGCAAAGCCTGATAGGGCGGGGGGCACAGCCACAGAGAGGCTGAAGCAATAGAATGAGCTGGCCCCCAGAAGCCTCAGACAGGTCTTCCAGGGCAGATCATTGTTCTTTTGGTCTTCCCTCATTCCTTTACTATTAAGAAAATGTTCTGCATCAAAAGCATGTCATCAAAACCAAGGCATCACCTTCCCTTTTCACCCTATTTTCCCTCCCTTGCAAACCAACAGAGCAGCAATGGTTGTGGAATTGAAATGAACAGTTTTTCATCTCCCATGTCTTATGTCTCAAAGAGCCTGAAACATGTAAGTTTTCGCCCAAGACCCTCAGCCAATTCCTGGCATTATCCTGAGCACATATTCCTTCTGCTCAGCTCCTGTTTCCTTTCCGTGAACTAGGGATAATGGCTTCCCTTGACCTTCCCCAGAAAGTCTGGCACATTGGGCAGGTACTAGGTAGGAAACATCTGCATCCAAACCTCACCACTGACTCATTATCACTCAGGCCCTTAAAATGTTCCCTCACAGCGGACTTTTCTCCCAGAACCTTTCCCAGCCTTCTAGGCATTAAGCGCAGATGGCACAGTGCCAGAGGAAGACACAGTACTTTCCTAAATGGTGCCTGAGGTTCTTCTCTTCTTTTTTTTTTTTTTTTTAATCATATTCAATTTCTTTGATTTTTTTTTTTTTACTCTTTGTTTTGGAAGCCTAGAGGGCTTTCAGGAGAGGTTACTTAGGTAAAGAGGTCACAGAAAGACAGACATTTCTTTCTTTCTGGTTTTCTTTTAAGTCGGAGCAGAGGTTTGGTGCAGAAGTTTATGGAAGGACTTGGAATATATGTCTACTGCTCAAACAACTCTCCTGGTCCTATGATGGAAGCACATGAAGCTTGTAGGCATGTCACTTCTCCCAGGCAGCTATTCCCTGTATGGTGCAGGGCAGCCCCTGGGCAGATGGAGAGCACTATTTGAAGTACTGGAGCTGAGGTGGGAAAGAGCACCTGCTCCCAGGGCTCAGAGCAAGTTCACGGGTTGTACCTAGCACCTGCAGCCCACAGGTGTCTCCCCGCACACCTGCAGAAAGGACAGGAAGACACTTGGGTTGCCAGGGCTTCTGGCCTTGTGGGTGGCTGGGACCCCACCATCGCTGTACTGTGTGCTGCTCTGGCCCTGGAGGAGCTCCTGCCTCTTTCTGGCAGGATCTCCAGTCATGGCCAAAATAGCACAGGGCTCTGGGGACATCATCCGGCAGCCACAGCTGCCCCTGCCAGAAGAGATCCATTGTGTGTGGCTTGCTTAAAGGACTTCAGGAGTTCTGTAAATGAAACCGCCAGTGCATGAAATATGTAAATACTCCTCTGAGCAGTGATGCTGACCCTTGGTCCCTCTTTCTGGCCCACTGATCTTTAAATAGCTTAGCCTTAATGGAAGGGTCTGAAACACCTCCTCATGTCCTCCTACTAAGAGAGCAACATGTAGCCAGGAGGAGTAAGAATTCCTCTGTAAAGGGTGGGGGGATGTGGGAAAGGATTGTCCATGGGCAGAGAAGGAGTTGGCACAGGGGGCCCAGTGCATGGGGTTTAGGAGTGCTGGGTTTAGGAGGGAGAGTGCTGTCCCTTTGGGAGGCAGAGCAGGAGTGCCCTGGGGAGTGGGTTGGTGTCCCGTGAAGTGTCCACTGCAGACATGTTCCTGGAGTTCTCTATTGCCCAGCGGAAGCTGGGTCAGCATGTCTGCTCACACCAAGAGTCCCTCAGGCATCGTGTGCCCCAGCAGCCAGAGGGGAAAATGCCTGGTTTGGGGCTGGGCTGGGCTTTAACAGGGGAATGTATGCACAGATTAACGCCTGAGTTTCATCCCCTGTGTTCAGGCTACAATACCAGCAGCTGCTGAGTAACTTCAGGGTAACATGAAGCAATATTTCCCAAACCAGCCCTGCCCATGATTCATCAGAACTCTTATCTTCATCGTTCAAAAGCTTTTGTCATTTAAATGAAGAAACAACTTCCTGCTGGTTGGATGGGCGATTACCCAACACAAACTACAGATATTCAAAGGGAAAGGCGTGTGATCCATTAGTTGGCTAAGGGCTATTCTTCAGCCAGAGAGCCAGGATAATCCTAGGTGGGAACATCCACAAAGGGGTCAGCTGTTAAAGGAATTTAAGTGCCTTTGCATTGGCATCTAGAGCCCTGCTGGGAAGCTGAACCCTATGGAAGACCTCCCATGACCTTTTTCACAAGTCTTGGGGGGAAGGCTTCTAAATCACTGAGGCACGTCTGAAGGCTTCGCTCTCTGTTTTCTCCATCACTGGGCTTTCAAACAATTGCATCCCTGTCACACATTTGTCAAAGAGAAAGGGGGAGATGAAGAAAGAAATTTCAATAGTCTCAGGCTTTGCTTACGGCTGTGTTAATGCTGAATAGCATGCGGAGGTGGAAGGGATATCCTGAACAATGTCTGGTCTCCAGGCAGAATCCGTTTCCCATGACAGTGCCTTTCTGAAGCAGGAATGCCAGCATGAAGCAAAACTTGTTAAAGTAGTAAAGAAGAGGTCTCTATTGTGTCCTGTGTGACAGAATAATCCTCCCTCAAGAGCAGACTGCTGTCTTTTTCCCTCCCATCTGTGAATTTTGGCTTCAATCAACTTTGTGATTTTTGCAAGGTATAAAATTAAAGTCCTACCCCTTAAAAACAACCAGCCAACCTTGCAGGATCTTCCCACAGACATGCCCACAACTGTGAACGTAGTTTTCCTGTACTGATGCTTGAAATGTCTGACTGCATTAACCTGAAATAAGGTTTCTTGTTAGGAATTGCATTTGATAAGAAGAAACAAACATTTTCAGTATCTCCATCCATTCCTCTGGTTAAATCTAATTTCCCTTTCTCAATGCTTTATTCACATGTTATCACTGTGTTTCTCAAATTTCTCCTTTAAATTTCTCCTAAATTTTCTCTTTAAGGCTTTCCTTTCTGAAGTACCTGTGAAAAGCAGCAGACAATTTTTTAGACTTACCAAAGCTATCTTGGTCTCGTCTTTCCAGGTCCTTGTGCTCTGTGCTTGCCTCACATTTATGTTCTGTGTTTGTACCCTGGATAGGGTGTCTCATCTCACAGCTCAGCCTCTTAAGGGTTGTATTAATAATTAATCACAAGCATCATCAGTATGGTCAATATATCTATACTGGAGTTGAATATACCAAATTAAAAGTGAAACAAGGCCTTAGCTGGGAAAGAGAGTTGTTTCTTCCCCCGTTTTATTTCAAAAAGCTACTGATTGTCATGTCCTTTCTACTTACCTTCTTTTTTAATTCCAGCAATACTCAGTGGAGGTTGTTCATAGGATGCCTGTGATTCTGCCATCAAAGAAAAAGGGATTTTTAAATTTTTTGACATTTTAAAAAATATATTATTTTTTGTCTGGAGATGGAGAAAATTCATCCTCTGGTATTCGTGTTAAACAGTCTTCACTGGAACAGTGAAGAACTTCTCTGGAACCTTCTCTCCAGGTCCATGACCACAAGGGAAATTATGCACATAGGGGATGTTCAGCTATTGGAATCCATGCTCGCAGCTCAATAGACTTCATAAAGGAGACAGAGGTTTTTAATTCATGTACCCAGGGTGAGCGCAAGCCCTGGACACCAGCCACCACAAAAAATGGGTGTCAGAGACAGCCCTGGGACCTGGCTGGGCTCCTGTGCAGTCCCTGCCCTGGGCCCACTGGGCAGACGTGGTGCATGTTTCTGGTGTCCTCACATTCCTGTCTTGTGAGATGGGTGGGGGATCCATAGCCTGGAATATTTGGAGGGAAATTACCATATCAAACACCAGTGCCAGTGTTGGTGGGACCTTCATTTTGCTGGTAGGTGCTACCCAGATTTGGGTCAGGCACTTGAGGCTTACGTGACTTGTTACAGCCTTTGCACACAAGCAAAACAATTCCTCCTAAGTTTCAAAGTTAAACATATCCAAATCTGATAAGAGCTCTGCACTATTCACTTAAGGATTTCTTACATTTTTGAAACAGAAGCCTGTCAACAAGCACTCAGACTATGATCTCAGTTACTAGTTCATCAGTAATTTAATTATGTAGCCTTAAGATTCAAACTGCCTCTTTCTGAGAGGTGTATTCTAGCTGAAGCAGGTGGGTTTGGTAATCCTGTACCATAGTCAAAATGGGTCCATTTAGTTCCACATATAGTGATGCTTAAAACCAGCCCCCTCGCTGCATGCAGGAGCAACATGATGCCAGACAAGCAGGATCGACACTGCTGCTGGAGTTTCCAGATGCACACTTTGGACTGTAAAGGTGTGCTTTGGTGGCAAACTAAATTATTTCTTGAATATAATCCAAACTGACAAACGGCTTTAATTAAAAAGAGGGGAGTAAGTGTTCCTGAAAGTGGAGACAACATATTTTGATATTTTCCTAAGGAATTCCTTTGCTTTCTTGTTTCCTGAGAAGGTTTCAATTTGAAACTGACCCTGAGTTGTTTTTTGGACTTTTGGGTTGTTTTTGTTTCTGGTTTTTGTTTTGGTTTTTGTGTTTGTGTTTGTTTTTGTTTTGCTTTGTTTTCTTTTTTTAATTAGTGAAAAAAACCCCATAACCCTCTGGAAAGAACAGGAAAGTTTCCTTTTGGTCCAGGTAAAGTGAAATAGTCTGGCTCACTTGCTGCTGTTCACAGTCAGAAACTTGCCCTCTCTAGACATTTGCATGCTGAAAATCAGTGTTCTTTTCACAGGGACAAGGGAGTTCAGGAGAAGCAGGGTGAGATGGGTGCACCATCTCTCAGACAGAGTGTTGTAAAAATTGTTCTTTAAAAATTCTTTAATTGTCAATTCCTTCAAAGTGTGGAATCTCACCACCATTGTACTGTTGTTACAAGTGGGCTGGTCTATCTGTAATGAAGAGCCCATCCATGAAGCTCTCTTAATTTAGATCTCCTCAGAGAGGAACACCCACTCCCATGGCTTGCCTGTGGGATGAAGTAGTTTCACTGAATCCTTCTTATGCATTTCAGTGAGTCCCCACTCTCCTAAAATTGCTGACGGTAGTGCATCCTCCATGTGTAGGAAGTGTGGCACAACATAGTGTGTTTGTGTAGGAACCAGACTACTTGTGCTTCCATCAGCTGTAAACTTCACAAGAAACAGCATCT
This sequence comes from Chloebia gouldiae, assembly GCA_003676055.1. Lineage (NCBI taxonomy): Eukaryota > Metazoa > Chordata > Aves > Passeriformes > Passeridae > Chloebia > Chloebia gouldiae. The sequence goes on from QUSF01000029.1 coordinate 2,108,810, forward strand.
TCTCCTACCTAGATCTTTGGCTACTTTACTTTAGAGCAATGCACCAACAAGAGATGTCTGCTGGATCTGTGTCAGGAATAGTCATAAAAAGAATTTTCCACAGAGTTATTTTTTATCAGTTGCTTGCTTTTTAATCCATGTGACAAGTAGATCACAGATATTCAAGAGATACTTATTAGGCACCTCAAATGAGATTAAGTGGATTGGCAAAGCCATTTGGCTGCTAAAATTATCATCCTCCTGTTTACATTGTGCCTTGAGCTGAAGTTTGGGCAGGACTGATGAGAAACCAGGATCACTCATGGGTGTAAATTAGTGTTAGTCATATTTCCCTGATTTCTGTGTGGCTGCTACAGATTTCAGATGGGATCCAAGCAGAAATGTGATATACATAGTGCTGCTTCCTCCAGCCCAGGCTCTCTTACACAGTCAAGATGTTTCAGCACTTTTGGGGCTGTCAGTATGTCATTGGGGTTGTTGTAAGTCTTCATATGTGATCTCCTGGCCACCTTCACTGCACTGTCTGTGGCTCCTGCAGTTTCTTTTCAAAGGATGGGGAACCCATGCCCCTCTGAGGAGTATGCTGTGGGGATATGCTTAGATAGCAGTTGCTTGGCTCAGTTTATGTGAGTAAAATGCCATGCATTGTGATGGAAGAGATATCAAATAGAATCTTCTTAACTGAGTTAGCCGACTTTGACAATAATGTCAGGGAATGAGTTGAAAAGTGAAGTACTGAAACATTGTTATAGCTTACAGTTTCTTTAATGCTAAGACAGTTTTGTTTAAAAGGAGATTGGGTTGCAGTGCATGGACAAAGTCCCTGTGTTGCTGTCTTAAGAGTGAACAGTAATGGGAGTTCAGATTGAGAGGGAGGTCCTAAAATCCATGGGCTTATGGCACTTAGGAGAATGGCACAAGACTGCTGCCAAGCTCCACTATGTTAGCCCTGAATTTAATAGACACAAGAGTCCTGAACATTTGTCCAGAAAAGTTTGCATTTTGAAATAGAGGCCTTGAGTGGAAAAACTGAGATGTCTTACAGAGACTGTATCAGCAAGCAGAAGAGATGACTGCACATGCATGGGGGTGCGTGCATAAATTTTCCATTTACATTAGGATGGTTGGCAAAGGCTCTCTGGGCTGTCTAGAAAGAGAGGCCCAAAAGCTCAGATGATATTTGCTGGAGAGAAGAGAAAGGAGCTTGTGGGCAGGCCTCAAACATATGCAGTGTATTTAGTTTGTCATCATTATTTCTGATGTGTTTTGGTTGTGAGGGGAGAAATCGTGGGGAGCAGAAGGCAGCCTGTGCTTGTGATACCAGACAAAAGTGAAAGACAGCTAATGTACTGTAGGTGGGTCATCATTTCTAAATATGCTGTGGGTGCAAACTCCCCAAATTTAAATAACTGAAAAAGTGAAACCATCTGTTTGATATGGATTTTGTAGCAGCAAGGATTACTCTGTGAGTGTGTGTGTGTGTGTGTGTGTGTGTGTGTGTGTGTATGTCACTGTGCCGGGAGAGGTGACAAAAAGAAACTGGCAGCAAATCTGTGGTGACTAGCCAGAGCAGCAGCCTGGGATAAGACAGCATCCAGGCCCAAGGACTCTGGGGAAACAGGTGAGGAGAGCTTGGAGTTACTACACTTCAGAAGAGGACTTGTTACTCATTGTGTCCTGTCTCTCTGTTGTCCACTTCCTTTGTCTCTTGTGGGACATGGTGCCATAAAGACTTTTGAGCTTAATATCCCTGAGACTGAAGCCAGCATAACATCAACAATCCTAAAATCTGATTTTTGTTGTGTTGTTGCAAGTGAGAGATGCCAGCTGCTGGGTGCTCCAGACACCCTAGCAAGGCACTGGGCTAGGACAGACTGCTGCAAGAGAGCATGTTGTGAGCCTCCCTGGCAAGTTCTTCAGATGCCCATTCTCCTCCAGTGTTTTATCACCTATGTCTACTGCCCCCAGGAAACCACAAAATGATCCTCAAACTCCTTCCCTCCAGTTTCTGTCTCATGGGGCTGAGATTAGAACATGTTTCAACTTAATATCCTGCAACTTTGCTGGCTTCACTCCCAAGGAAAAGGTGTGGAACAGACATTTAGAGAGGTCTAGGAAAAGCTCAGGCAGAGGGAGAGCAATCCATCACTTTTTTGAGAGGGAAGTGCCTCTCAAAAATGGCAAATCCTTTGTTAAAAGATGATAAACTTCAGGTGTGGGTTTTTTTGTTAAAAATAGTTGAGAAGTTTTGTGCAGAATTTGTTAAAGACCATTTATAGTTGGAGAACAAATGTTTAAAGACTAATTAAAATTAAAAAGAGGTCTTCCAGTGAAGCTCAAATTCAGCCTTCCACACTCATGGAGAGCCACTTCCCAGTGGACTGGGCTAGCTGCAACTACGTACTGCCAGATGACATCCCAATGATGCTGTGCTCTGCAGTCTTACTGGATGGCTCACACACAATTCTGCGTGGGGGGATCCTTGCCTGAGCTGTTCCTCCAGCTTGTTGGTGACTCACAGGCATGAAAGACAAAGTTGAGAAATATGCTGCCAGTGTTACCTCCAGACCATATCTGCAAGGCTCTGGAGCCTACCTTGATTATCCCTGCCATGCCTGATCTCTCATTTGTCTGTTCACTTCCATCTTTCCAAAGATGTACAGCAATGCCATCGCTGGCTAAAGCCTTATCTTTTTCCTATCTGGGTTTCTCTTCCAGGAAAAAGGAGTGTACCCAGTTCCTTCTTGAGGTGGCAAGGAAAGCCAGGCCCCTCTGCTACACCACATAAGCCCAGGAGGAGGCCATCTCTGCTTTGAAGCAGTCTGTGGGCTCAAGGCCATATTAAATAGTAGAGGAACAGAAGCACACACCTACCACAGTTTCATATTCAGCCAGTTACCTTCAACAACAGCTTCTATCTGTGCTCTCCGCAGCAGAGAAAAACCTGCCTAGGTTTCCTGATTTTAATTCCATATGCAGCCCGTAGTGCAGCATCCTGCTGCAAGCTCAGCAGATCATTTCCAAGTCAATGGAAACTTCCAGCTGAGCCACTCTCAACAACTTCACTGTTGCCTTTCCTGCTCTGCAGAAGTCCTTATTTCTCTGTGTTCTTCATGCCTGTTCTCACCTCACAGAGCATGGTGAAATCACCAGCAGCTGAGAACTAAGGCTGTTTTGGCTGCTGCGTCATGGCTGCTCCTCCAAAGATCAGTAATGTGACAGGCTTTGCTATATAGAAATCAAACACCACTAGCATGCGTGACATAATTTTTTAACATATGGTCATGAGGCACCTGTGGTGAAAGGTTTAGCTTTGCTTTCTGAGGCCTTCATAACAGTCGTCAGGGGGATGACAGGAAGGACAGCAAAGGAGTGTGTGGCACTTCCCTTCTCAGCAGGGGGCAGGTGCAAACCTACATTCCTACATCTCCCCAACGTCCAGCCTCTATCCTCTTACAGGATCCTGTGCTACAAATTGTTGCTGCTCATAGGATGTAGAGATGCCTCAGAAGGATTGCTGTGGGGTTCCTTGAAGAATTGCAGTAAAGTTCACCTCTGGTGGTCTTAAGCCCAAAGCAGTGCTGACGAAAGCTAAGTCATGTTGCCCAGGGCCTTATCCTGTCTGTCTGGGGAATCTCCAAGGACAGAGATCTCACCACCTCTATGATGCCTATCCCAGACCTGCATTACTCTCATAAAAAGAGGGGTTTTTTTCCATATGTCCAACGAGAATTTTCCCTGTTGAATGTGTGCCTATTGTTTCCTGTCTTTTTCCAGTGGACCTTAACAGTAGTTCTTGTCTCTCTCTCCCGTGTAACCCTGTGGGACAGTGGACTGGATGACAGCCGTTTAGTACCCTCTTGACCTTCTCCTCTCCAGGCTGAACAAGCCCAGCACCCTTCTCTTCTGTCATGAGTCACTCAAGTGCAACAAGGATTGCTTCTGACCACTTTCAACAAGAAAGTGAACCACCCTCAGAAAGCAGCCCAGACACCCAGCCAACATACCACCATCAAGATCAATGGAAATGTGCTGCAGAGAAGTGGTAATCTCCTGAAAAAGCCCATTTAAATTCCATGTAGATATTTTTGGTCTTTTATTTCTTTCCTTCTCAAACTGCTCTTGCTGGTGCTTAGCTCTGAAGAGACACACTGCTCTCAGGGCAGCAGGCTGCATTACCATCCTAAGAACGCTCTGTCTCCAGCAGATCCTCTTTCCAGTCTCCACTTGCATGAACTGTTGAGTGGTTAAGTGTGGATTCAAGCCTCCTTGTCATAGCTGGCTAAGCAGGCATTTCACTGGCGACACCAGGTGCATCTTGCTGGAGAAGTGAAGGCCCTTGAGTCGACTGGAGTGGGGGAGCGCACAGACCTTGACGACTTCTCTTTTCCACTGTGCTTGACTACAAAATGTGCTGTGGCCTTAATCACACACAGCTTTTGTCCGTGATACAGTAGATATATTGTGAGACACAGCCTTTCCTGAACCACAGAAGGACTGTTAAGACTGTTTATCTGCAGCTACTTCTCCAGGATGAACCACAAGGTATACCCTAGTTAGTGAATAGGAGGATTTAGCTGGTTTCAGTGCTTGAGTAACTCATTTCTGCTGAAATCACTGGAAACCCTCACTGCCACATAGATCAGGCCTCCAAAGGCCATAGTTCTTAATGCTAAGATGCTCTAACAAACTATCCTGATGCATCCTAGCAGCCTAGATTCCAGGCCGCAAAATACTGCATGCCAAAAAATTCCAAGTAGTTGCTGATGCCAATTTCATGTCCAAAAGCTGCCAGACAAATCAGTGGGAAAACCTGAGAAAGACATTTTCATGTAAAAATCTTGCCTCTCTCATCACTTTTATATGCAGGCCATATTCTGTGTTGCTTGATTGTCCAAGGAAAGAAAAACACTGAACATTCAGTGAATAAATGTGAAAAATGGGATTTGGGGGGTGCTTGAATAAAATTGAACAGGGAGGCAGACATGCTCTGCAGCATGTTGTGGATGTCAGAGGCAGTTGCTGCAGGTTTCTTACATATTCTGCAGGGAAGGTAATGCAGGACTACAATGCATTACAGAGGGACAAAGTTCTTCTGGCATCTCTTGTTTCCTAGGCTCTGTCCTCTTTTCTGTGCTCTGATTTTTTTTTTTTGTTTTGTTTTGTGACTGTATGAAAGAAACTTTTTTTGAGAAGGTCTTGAAAACTCAGAAACAAGGATCTTTCTAAACTTGCCAGTTAAATATTTACTGTCCCAGACAGAAAATGCTTCATTCATCTTCTGAAGGCCCCCACCTGGAAAAGAGTTACAGAACCTCAGAGATCTTTCAGCCAACAAATTCCTTCTCACTACTGGCTCTGTGGGCATGACTGCTCTCAGAAAACTTGAAAGTCAAGCTGCTCCAGAGTGCTGCCCGTACATGTTTACTTTGTACTCCAGCTTCCCTCTTCCGACTAAATCAGGTACTTTTTGTCTGGTTTGCCTAAACAAGTACAGCTGAGGAACAAATGCTGGAGCATTCCTGGGGGTTCAGCCAGGATAGCTCCAGGTTTCTGACATTCATTTCTGTATGAATCCTGTGAACTCCAGGTTAACCAGCAACACCTGCATGCTCCTCAGCACCACACAGAGATATCAGAAATGCTTGTATGTGTGTCTTTTTTATGTGTTCTTGACCTTACTCCTACACCTTGCTTCAGGCTTGTTCTCTCAAATGAAGTACAGCTGACATTTGCAAAAAACTACTTTTTAACCCAAGATTGGACTGTGGGCTGCCCTGCCTAGGTAAGCAGGCATTTTAGGCCTTGAACTTGAGTTTCCCATTTCTGAGAGGCCATGGGACTAAGCTGGAAGTTCCAAAGGTGGCCATGAAGGGCAAGCCATTTCTGCTGCAGACTGCAGGACTGGCCCTGTCAGAGCTTCACAGGAAGGAGCACAACCCCACAGTGTTCCACAGAAGTCTGGTCACCATCCCCTAAACATAACAGGCTGAAAGACGCTGCGTTCAGCAGGAATAAATAATGTTGCATTGTGCTGGGTGGAGGACATGACTGCAGTGTGATGAGAATATTTAAAATATTGAATGCACTTGAAATCAGTGCAATAGGCTAAAACCACACATACCACAACTAGTGAACTTGTGAGCAGCGAGTGTGCTGTATGTTAACAGTTTCAATGACATTTCAAAAACTGAAATCCAGTTGTTTTTCTCTCTCAGCAATTCAGTGTATTTCAGTCCTCAGATATTAAGTTGTACTGACATATTTCAGAGCATCACAGAGAGAGTTTGTGTATACTTCTTCTCAAATGATAATGTGAATTCATACCTGATATGATTACTGTGGTGTTGGCTGGCTGGAGTAGTCCTTGGGAAAGATGTGGCCTTCAGATTTTGCAGCATTGCTCAACTGTTAACGTCTGGAGCTTGTACTATACTGGAAAGCAAATGGCAACACTGCAAGCAAATAATCACTTGCCTAAGCCAGACAGGTTTCCATGCAGCTGATCAGTACTTGGAGCCACAGTATCATGACTTCCATGGTCAATACCTATTGAAGAAATGCATGCAAGAGCATTTTGTCAGTAAAAAGAAAATAAAGGATGGAGGTGGGGGGATGGAGGTGGAGAGAGATGAAGCCAAACTAATAAAGGAGAGAGTGGACATGTAACCAAAAAGTAGCATGCTTTATGCTGGGGTCAGACAAAGGTACTGCCAAACTGCCAGGATGAAATCCTGCCTCTAAGTACCATTCTTTAACATGTCCAGAGTCCAGATGTCCATTACTAGTTGACCACAAGGTCCTGCACTGCCCACACTCCTGCTGGTTAATGCCTTGCATGGCAAACAACACTTCCTTCCCATGTGAACTCCTGCTGTTCCCTCTTTCATATGACAGAGGACATGAGCCATCATTGAGGGACCAATTCTAGTCTGTATGAACAGACTGGTGCATACAGCCACAGAAGCATTAGAGTATCATCAGAAAAACCTTTGTGTTCTCAGGGTGGCCACAATTCCTGTATACACATCAAGGGTGGGAGCAGACATCATTTGTTGGCAGACTGAAGAGAGATGAGTACAAGGCCACAGAGATGATGGGTGGGTGTGGTGCACCTGATGGAGAGAGGAGGGATGGAAGGAACAGGCTTTGCTGGCATGGGGAAGGAGGGATGTGTCAGGGAAGCCCTAATTGCTGATATTCACTGACTTACAGACAGTTACCAACCTTCTCAGAAATTCACAGGGATGTCATGTTTTAAAAAGTCTTCTTTTGACCTTTCTTACAAAAGACAATTGGGACACATTGCAGCATGGGAAATTATGTTTGCACATAAGGAATAAAACAACAGTGGTGCAAGCCTGGGAAAGGGCCAAAAGAGGTGGTGGGATGTCCACTGCTGGACATGTTCAAAATTTAGCTAGTCAAGGTGCTGACCAAGATGACTTTGTTTTGAAGGCAGTTGAGCTTGGAAAGGGGAATGGAGCAAAGCTCTTCAGATGTGCCTCCCCACCTGAATGTTTCCATAATGCTATATGCACAGACTGCAGCTCCCAGTCATGTGTCAATCATGCCTTAAAAATAATTTCTGAGTAATCCTGAGGATTAGTTACGTGACCCTGGGGCTCACTCATGTGAGTACCAAGTGTAGGACTTGTTCTTAATTGAAGAGCTAAATATACATCAGCAGCCCATTGGGATTACTCAGTCTGCAGCAGTGTCTGTCAAATTGGCATGTGCGCTTTCCATTCATTCCTTTCAGATGTTGCTCTGATATAGCAATTTCTGCAATATTGTGTAGCTACATAGAAGAATTTTCCATGTCTTCCTGGTAGGAAGGAAGGTCAGATCTACTTTCAATGTGTGTTTCAGGTTTGTTTCATGTCGGGTTAGAGAAGTGCTACAAATCAAGTTTTACATAATTGACTCCCTGTTGATCTCCATTATCAAAGTGTTTGTATGCACACAGAGGATTCCCTAGTTCACCTTTATTGGTGCTTAGTGATTTCTTGGGACTGGGTCTTCTCAGCACCTCTGCAACCAGTTTATCTGCCTCAGTTTCTATAGACCAGGAAAGCCACTTTAATTTTAAGCAAGCTAGTTTTCTCACTCTTGTGCATTCACAGATTTTCCCTTACCCACTCTCACACAGGTGTTCACAGGCACTGAGAGCTCTACGCCCAAGCAATCTGGTCAGGATCACCTGGGATGGCACAATGCATGAGGGACACCAGATATAAAGTTTTTCATTGAGTCTCCTGCAGCTCCTGTTGGGGGTACCTCTAGGTAAGTTGATTTCTGGGCAGGTCTTGTGTACTCTCTGGGATACAGGTGTTGCTACAGGGAGACAGTATTGACTCAGCACTCTATTCTTTCAGCATCATTTCTTCTTGGTTTGGTATCATGAAAAATCAGCAAGAGGCAAGACAGAAGTGTGTTCTGGGCCCAGGTTGCCATCCTCCTGTTCCTGGGGCATATGGTCTCATGTTTGTAAGTCACCACCTCATCTCAGCACAGACCTCCTGGGCAGGGCATAAGAAACCGCATTCAGTCAAAACAAATTTCAACTTTAGGCCTGCTACAAGAATCCTGTGAAATGCAATTAAAGGAGCTCAGAAAAATTCAGACTGGAAGCCATCTTTGGAGGTCCCTGTTCTAACAATCTGCTCCAAGCATGACTGACCACAAAGCTAGATCAGGTTATCTCCAGCGATGGAGATCCCACCATCTCTCTGGACTACATCTAAGAACTGGACTGTGCAGTGATGATTTAATCTCTGTTTTCTCAAAAATTCTCTTGGATTGAATCTGTTATAAATGAAAATTTGTCCAGCCAAATTAAAAATGAAAAACATAAAATATTTATTTTACGATCAAATTCTATCTAGCCAGCCACAAGGAAAGAACAGAGCCGAGCCCAGGGTTGGCCCTGGGTGTGCAACAACGAGGTCAGCCTCAGCAGAGGTGCCCACACACCTCCATCCTGGCACAAGTGGATTTTATAAGTGAAAATTCTGCCTGAGGCCAAGATTTCGGCAGTCAGTCTTTTCTTCCATTCAGAGTCCATAGGTTAATAGGATTTTCTTTCTTGGTGATGAGGAAGAACAATTCAGTGTCCGGAGTTGCTGAATCCCTTGATGACATTTAGGGGAAGGCTGCATTCACATGTATCTGCCCGAGGATTTCCATGATACCCATCTCGGGTTGTTCACAAGGTGATCAGCCCCCGGGGTTCCCATCTCCTGGCCGAGCCACATCCTTTTACTTGTAAATCGGGTTTCAACACACACCAGGTTTCTCCTGCAAGGGTCGGGGGGATTCCTAATACTAATGTGTATACTCCAACAGATATTCAATATCACATATATCATACTAGAAATGGTGCGAATTATATCTACTACACATAACAAATCTTACTCGGGATGCTGTCTGATCAGAGCCATCAAGCAGTGGAGAGGCACTTCCCTCCACTGGCTTTCAAGGCCCACTCAGGCTCTGGTCAGCCACCAAGTTCACAGCTGACATGCCTTGCTCTCCACCAGGATTGCAGCCCTTCTGTCCAGACTGAGGGCTTCATTCACTGCTGGGCTTCTTACAGCCATGGGCAGGACACCTCCTTTGCTCCAGGAGGTTCATGGCACCCCATTTCTGTAGCCTGTTGAGGCCCCTCTGAAGGGCTGTGTTCCCCTCCATCTGCTCCCCCAGTGTGAAATAATCCCCGGTGCCTTACATCCCCTCTTCTATGTTGTTGCTAAAGATGTTAAAAATATTGGGCTGTATTAAAGCCTGAGAAATGGCACATATAGCTGTATGCCAGCTACTTTTACTGATGGACCCCTGATCTTGAACCTGAAAGCCCATCCAGTTTTCTACTCATTTAACAGTTCACCTATGAATTCCATAATTTCATCTGTTTAGCTTCAAAAGTAAGGACCAAAAACTCCAAAATCACTTTTTCCAGATTTCCCTACCTTAAAAAAATCATCATGTGCAGACAGAAACTTTTTGTCAGTTTGGTACTTTGGTGCTGGCCCAGTCTAGGGATCAGCACACTGGTTTTTGCCGGCCATCTGAATACCCTATTATTGTTATAAACTGCACCCATTAATCATTTAATAGTGGCACCAGCAAAATATGTGATTTTTTTTCATATGTGAAACTAGCAGGGAAATCCATCTTTTGTAAACTCCTAAAGTTAGAAAGTTCATGTATTATTGATCAGACAATAAAATAGATTATTGTGAAGGAAAGAGACTGACAGTGCCCTGTAAACATAGTTTTACTAATTAGGAAAAAAAGCAGCATTGATGCTTTTATTATCTTGGGACAAAAAGTGAGTTACTGGAAGGAGTTACAGGCAACAAAGAAACATGGCTTTATCTGCAGGTTGAGTGTGCTTTAATCTGACATCCTGACAATGCTGTATGGTGAGTAATACCTAGAGTATGTCTGCCAAAGCACTAGAGCCAAGGCATAGAGTCTACCTGTCACTCAAAAAAGATCCAGATGAATAGCAGGATGATAATCCTTCAGGCACCACATCGCCTGATGTATCTGTTTGCTACAGCAGGGAGGAGATGATGCTTCCTTTCAGATTACCACAGGTGTGGAGCTCCCACACACAGAGAAAAATGCACTGCTGCTAAAGCTTTCTGGCAATGGAAAGTAACATGCTTAAACTCCCCGAACACTTGCAATTCACAATTTCAGAACTAAAACTTACTCACCTTTCTCAGGATAACCCCTTACCTCCATGTATTTCAAAGTTTGCTTTGCTATGATGAAGTATAAGTGAGAAGCTTAGGCATTGTTTCTCTGCATACTTCCCTAAACCTTACCTGTTTTTATAGAGAAAAAGCATTTAACTGACAAATCCTATGAATACTGTGAATAGCTCATGTAACTAGTGAACACTGTTATTAGATCTGAACTAATAAACACCTTTTCCAAACTATATATATGAAAGTTTTTATTTTTACCTTCCAGGAAATATATCTAGAATTGTTTTTACACCACAATAAAAGTTAAGAGAAGATGCTACCTCTGTATTTGGTCTTTTCTGTAAGTCAGTATTGTGTTTGTACTGAGCTGGAAGTAATACCCTCTCAATCAGTATTTCAAAGAATCCTTTACAGAAGTTCCTGAAAACACCCAGCATCACCTTCCTCCTGAAGACATTGTTCAGCTGGGCTTTTTCTATCAGCTTCTCACTTCAATCACCTTTATTTCCTTAACTAGCTCTGAGCACTGTGTGATCTACCTGAATAGCTTGGAATCTCTGCTAGTAGATAAAGGCTGTGGATTTCGCCTATTTTAAAAAGACAAACATATTTAATTGTATCTAGAATTATTCCATTGCAAACTAAACAATGAAAACAAGCCTGTCTTTGAGAATTTTCTCAGTTATGTCACTTTAGACACAGTCTATCAATTCTGCAGCTGACAAGAAGCAGATTTTTGGAAAAGTGTTCACAGATGAGTAAAATGAAACAATTGGCTCAGTCACTGAATGGGTACAATAGATTTCAAACCCATTAGATAGCAAAAGGGAAGTTTTTTGCTGCAATTGTTCTCAAAGGAAAAAAAAAGAGAAAAAAGGTAATTTTAGTGCAGGATCAACTTTGGACCTCTGTTTCTTCCACTGCTTGGGATGGCAGGACCTGGATATATTTGGGTCATTTACTTACTGTTTTGTTTAGGAGATTTGGAAGAGGTGCCTTTCCAGAGTGTTCAGGCCCATATTTTAAATTGAGTCCTTTTTGCTACCAAACAATCAAGTGTATATGCTATCACAGTGCAAAACATTTCAGTGAAAAGGATGAGGCAGGAACATTGCACGTGCCATCAGGAGGAGCCTCCTTGACTTGCTTTACTCCCTAGTCAACCCACATCTCAGGAGTACAAAAATTTAGAATTCTGTTTTTGGGGTCACAGATTTGAGCTTCTGCTGGTTCAGCTGCAGGAGGTGTGAGAGATGAAAAGCTGAGCATCATCGGCAGACACAGACCTTGAGTGGCTTACCCCTACTAAACCAAAAGACCTCTCAGATGAATACTTATTTAGTAGATCAGTGACACCAGGGTACAGAGGCTTTACTGGTCAGAAGCCACCTTTGGAACCCCACCCTGAACCATGAAAAAAAGAAGCATGCCATGTGCAAGCAGAAAATACCCAGCTTAGCACAAAGCTGCAATATCCTGCCCCAGCTTTAGCTTTCAGAGTGATTAAGGTGGAGCTCACGCAGAATGGCTGTGATGTTGCATCTCCAGGTGATAGCTGCCCTGCTGATGAAACGCAACATCAGCACCTAAAAGTCTGTTGGGCAGTAGGAAGAAAAAAAGAATCCCTGCTACTCAATGCTACTCAGCCCTTCAGGAACAAGAAACACAGCTTTGCCTGGAGAGAGCTGCAGCTGCAAATGCATCTATCAGCTGCAAAGCAGATAGGCTTTATGCTTGCCTTCCAGGAACCAGCCAACATCCCGTGTATCTTGTCTGGATGAAGCTTTTACTTGTTTCTCTGTTCTGGTCCCCAAGCTCATCCCTGTGCCTGTGTTTGGCAACTGCAGCAGAGCTTGGCACTGCTGGCAGTACCTGGAGACAGTGATGAACCATGCAAAGGGAGAAGTGGGAGGGTAAGGGGGGGAGAGGTAGTGGCTCCCTGCAAGCTCCCCCTAACAAGGGACACCATCAGCTCTCCTGGCCAAGAAGGGATGTTAACAACTCGCTGAATTATTGGCCTCTTGCAGATCGGTGTCTGCTCATGGACTGTGAAAACTTTTGGGGTTACATTAAATTTATCACATGCAGCAGGTTTAATCGTTGCACTTGGAATATGTCTTCTGCTTATCTCTGGAATGGAAGCATTCCTCCTCCCCTCGCCCCACCCTTCCCTTAATTTTGAAGACCGAAGTTTCAAGTTCACATCTATCAGTACAAGAAAAATAACAGGACATGCCCTATCATGTCCTGGACACTCTAAGCCAAAAAAATGAGGGAGCTGCACCCTTTCCCCCTCATTTACATTCTTTTATGTGCGCTTAAAGTGTTCACATAAAGTTTTATCACACCCAAACCATTTCCGAAGCAATGAGCAGTCACATTTACTATTAGAATTTTGAAGGACTATAATTCCAGGGTAATTTTACCACTCCCTCTGACAGTCTTTTGTATTTCTGATACTATATGTGTCTCATAAACAAAACAGTTAAGAACATATCAATCACATTATCAGCACAGAGAGGATTACTTAGAATGGCACTTAGAATTTGCTCTGCACTCCTGGCAAGTCCAACATAGCAGGTAGACAGCCCATCTAACTGTGTGATAGGATTAACAATGATGAAAAAGAGTACCTTTCTGGTGTTCATATAACCCAATCCTCTTATAAAGTTAGAAATGCATAAAATAACAGATACTTAAGTTGGATATGAATTTTTAAAAAACTCACAACATTACCTTAAACCCACCAATTCTTTCTGTAAACTTCAAAGTTCAAGCTGAAATGGTATTTTCCCTTGAGCATCTTCAGGACAGCATACTAGTCTGGTTTGTGAGCCCAGAAGTTTTACTATACCATGTTTTTTTCTGCCAGAGTAATATTTTATTTCGGCATATTGTGGACCATTACTTACAATGGCTTCATAGCTTTGAGGTTCAGCACTTCTGGAGAGCCTGTTTTGGGTATATACATACTGAGGATCTCAAGCACCAGGGAATTAAATCCTTTCTCAATTTTGTAACCGCAAAGCAAAACAGCCAGTTGAGCTTTAACTCCAGGAGCTAAAGAGTTGTAATCAAACACGTGGAAGGTGGAATTTGGGTTTTGCCTGCCTTGTTATCTCCTCAGGCATGTAAATGTGAGCACATACACAACAATGAAATTAGGCTGAGACACAAAAAATCATAAAGACTGATGTGATAATGGAATAGTTAAAGTCAGGAGAAAAGCATTACATTCATCTCTATATAGAGGCAAATTTTAATTCAAAACCCATGGGGAGCATTTTCTTAGAACATGCCTACAATATTGCTAGACACAAGTCATACCCCAAAGACAGAGGAATGTTCCTAGATTTGGGAAGTAAACTTCAGGTCCTGAAGAGCCCACAAGGTTCATCTAATTATTATCAGGTTATTATCATCAGACAAGTATGGCAAAAAGGCATGAAAAAAGATATTTCTTGACTGTGTAGCCAATATGATCTTCAGGAAAAAAGCCTTACAGATTTTTGATGATTATCTGGAAAGTCCATCCAAACAGCAGCAAGGTTTTCCTTGATGTGCAGAATCCAATATGCAAAAGTCAGAGCAAGAAGTACCAAAGGACAGTTAATGATTCCATTTCACCCTTCACAGTAAGAGATCAGGGTTGCAGGTCAGCCCCTTTCTGCTGAATACTTGTGAACCTTTTGCACTGGGTCATCATCAGTGCATTTCTACTCCCTCCCCAGTGGGATTCCTGCACCTCAGGAAGGACAGGGATAACCTTGATGGTTATACCTGGAGCCTGACTGCAGTCAGGATCACTTGCAAATCATGCCTTCTCACATGTCCCCGTGCATGCTGATGGTACACATCTCATGAGCTGAGTAACTCTCAGTGAGGCTTAGTCCAATTAAGCATCCATCAACCAAGATGTGCTCCAGCACTGGGGAAGCCAGCATGTGCAGGGTGTGCTGCCATGAGCTCTGACAGATTTTTGGGAATCTTATATTCTTTCTTCTTAATCTTATACTTTTCTAAAAGACCTGCTTCCAGGGACATAGGAATACATACGGATTGCAGCTTTCAAGTAGTTGTAGGGAAAATATGACATTTGAACCCAAAGATTTGGAGGAAAATTAATTTAAACTTTAGGTCCTATGTTGAACACCTAGTGGCATTCCATGATACAGTGACTCCATTGACTCTATCAGTGGACAAGGGAAGGGCTATACAAAACATTCATCAGAACTTCTATATAACCTTTGACAAGGCTCCCCACAACATCCTTATCTTTAAATTGGAGAGAGATGGATTTAATGGGTAGACTGCTAGACACTTGAGAAAGTGGTTGGATTGTCACATCCAAAGAGTTTTGGCCAAGACCTCAAAGTCCCAATGGACATCAGTGACAGGTGGTGTCCCTCATGGGTCTGTTACTGGGACTAGTGTTATTTAATACCTTCATTAATGACATAGACAAAGGGGTTGAGTGCACCCTCATCAAGTTTGCGGATGACAACGAGCTTAGTGGTATAACTGGCATTCCTGAAGGGCAGGATGCCATCCAGAGGGATTTGGGATCAAGAAGAGGCCTACAGAAATCTCATCAGGTTTAACAAGACCAAGTTCAAGGTGCTGCACCTGGGTCAGGACAACCCCCAGTATCAGCACAGGCTGGGCATGAACAGATCAAGAGCAGCCCCGTGAGCAGGACTGGGGGGTGCTGGTGGGTGAGAGGCTGGACATGACCCAGCCATGGGCACTCCCAGCCCAGAGAGCCAAACGTGTCCTGGGCTGCATCCAAAGCAGCGTGGGCAGCAGGGGAGGGAGGGGATTCTGCCCCTCTGCTCTCCTCTGGTGTGAGCCCACCTGCATCCAGCTCTGGGGTCCCAGCACAGGAAGGTCATGGACCTGCTGGAGTGAGTCCAGAGGGACATCAAGTCAATCAGCTGAAACACCTCTCCTATGAGGAATAACTGAGAGAATAGTTTATTCAGTCTAGAAAAGAAAAGACTTTGTGGTGACCTAATTGCAGCCTTCCAGTGCCTAAAGAGCCTACATGAGAGTTGGAGAGGGACTTTGTGCAAGGACATCTAGTGACAGGACAAGGGATAATGGCTTCAAACTGAAAGAGAGATTTAGGTTAGTTTTTAGGAAGAAATTCTTTGCTATGTTGGTGGTGAGGCAACATGTTACCCAGAGAAGTTATGCGTGCCGCATCCCTAGAAGTGTTCAAGACCACGCTGGATGAAGCTCTGAGCAACTTGGTTTAGTGGAAGGTGTTCTTGACCATGATAGGGGGATTAGAACTAGATGATCTTTAAAGACCCTTCCAACCCAAACCATTCTATGATTCTGTGATTATTTATTAAAAATTCACTGTTACAAGATAATACCTTGCCTTTCAATTTGCTACTGCTTCACAGAAGGAAATATGGGGCATAATGTCACAATCAGATATGGCTGTGCATGTATTAAATTACAAAGCAAAGACACCCATCTAATTTAAGTACAAGCAATTACATGTAAGTACTCACTCTTCTGGGAAGCTGCATTTTGGTGGAGTTCACCCTAGATGCCTTTGCTTTATTTGTGAAGCCTGCTTATACCTGAATGAACTACCCCAAACACACAAACACAGCTTGACATGACCATCTTCAGGGCATCTGATGTGTTCCTGGCATTCAGAGATATAAGACACTGCCAAAGAATAAGGAAGCAAAAGAATCAACTTGCTATATATTCTCAGTAGATAAGGTCCTGGGATTTCAGCCATTCCTGAAAATCATTTAATGAGAATGAGTGAGTGATCTGCTAATTCGGACTATTCAAAAGCTTGAAAATAACCAAGAAGTCATTGATTTCCAAAAGGTTAAAATAAAGCTGCTTCTGAACTCTGCCTCCTTTGTGCAATCTCGGAAAAAACTTGGATGCAAGAAAATATGCATCAACTTTAATACTAAAGAACTCAGCAAGATCACTTCCAATCACCTCTGGGGAAATGCAAACTTGCTTTGCTCTGTGCAGAATTTAGTCAGCTAGCAACTTACAGGAGCACTTTCTGGTTTTAGAATGATGAGTCAAATCTCTTCATTATTTCTGTTAGAAGAGAAATTATATTCTGCATTAAAAAAAATCATCTTATGGTAGATGGGGAGAATCAAGGGACTTGATCCTTTTTTGGGTTTATTTTTTATTTTACTCATGGTAAGAAGATTTCACTTCTCAGACTGATGAATCTTCTGGAACCCTGTCTCTTCCTTGTCTGATACCACTGCATAAACAGGCAACAGGTAAACTGAAAGCTGTATAAGAAGGCAAGTCTCCCATTTGAAGGTTTTAACCTCCTCCAACAACCTGGCTGTCACAACGGAATGAAGTAGAAAGACCATCTTTCCTGCTCATAGATTGAAGAGGCACCTATGCCAGTATAAAACCTGTGCCGTAAACAAAATCCCTGACTCTGGTACAGCATCTGCTGCTTTAAAAGAGGGCGGACTACACCACTGCTCCTGCTGCTCCTCATGCAGCCTCAAGCTGTATTTCTCTGAGGAAAACCAACTGAAAGCTGGGAGCAGACTCCAGTGTGCTAGTGTTCCTTTTAAGAGTCAATCAAATTTAACTGCAAATAAAACCAGTGGGAAACAGAAAAAGTAGGTGTAGCTATTTGTTCCCCACAACCTTTCCTAATCAGGTGTAAAAATGTCTGTAAGGCGAGCCTTGCCCCATCTTTCTGAAACCAGTCACTAAATGTGCTTGTACTCAGCAGGGGTCTGCTGTGAGGCTTTTAGAGCCAGAACTTAACGAAAGTTTGGCCATGAGATACAAGTTTAAAAGACCCTACTTTTTCCACTGACAGCACTATAAATACTAAGTTGTTTGCCCTCTGCTTTTCTTTTGCTAGCTCCAGTCTCTACTTTCTGTGGTGGCCCTTTGCACCTTGATCTGCCACCACACACAGAAGAGCCTGTCCTGATCCTCCCTGGCAGCAAGCTCAGCCAAGACACGGATGCAGACCCTGGTGCTGCCTCCCACCCCAGTGTCCCCTGTCCAACATGTTCCGTAGTGGGGCAGGACCGAGGTGCACCATAGTGGTGTGGGCCAGTGCCATTCTCCCCTGGCCTCTCTACAGTCTCCGCACTGGGAGATTTGGTTTCATATGTGTGTTTCTTTGACTTGAAACATTATTATTATACTGTAAATGGGTTGATAAGGCAAACATGCAGCATTGCTTTGTAGGCAGTCAGTATAATGCTGAAAGCAGAGTCCCTTTGCCCATTCCTTCCACAGACAGCGACTGCCTTCCCACAATACTCCCAGTACAAAGCCTGTCTAACATGTTATTTCATATGAAGAGTCCAGCCAAATGAACTATGAAACAATGAGACAGGCAAAAATGAAGCAAGTACAGACCATGCCCACAGCAGCAATCAGACAGGTTGGGAACTGTCTGCTCCTCCTTCACAGATGCTGTGATGAATACCTGGCTGCACCAGTGTGGCAGAAGAACTCTCATGAATGTTTTTCTCACCAGGAGCAAAGAGCAGAATATCAAAGAAATAAACACCCTTATTCACCCTTTTTCTTCCTTGCTGACCCAAAGTCCCTTTCTCTTTAGTTTCCAGCTCCATTCTCTTTGCTGGATACCACTAAAGAGGATCTGTGCCTTCCCAAGCAGCCCATCATGGACCAGTCCTGCACAGTGCCATTCCTTAAATCTAAAGAGTTGTTGGGGTTGCCAACAGGCTGGCCTGTTTTCACCATCAATAACTTATTCTTAGATTTCCTGCATATTCCCAAGAGCTGGGCTACATGGCAGAAGAGCTGAAGCTGTCTGGGAGCTGGATTATTTGCATAGCAAGTCTTATATCTACAGAAGACACCACAGCTGGCCTTATCTAGGCAAGGGCATGAAGCCTCCAGACTTCTTTCCCTTTGGTGGCTAAAGCCCCTGTGATGCAACTCTCAGCCAACTCCAAGGGTACAGCACAAGAAGATGCACCCCAGCAGGCTGTGCTGTTCCAGTGTTACCAACACACTGGTGTAGGTCTGCTCCCCACAGTCTGGCAGGAACATGTCCTAGTTGCTGGCTTCAGGGTACCCCTCCTAACAACCTCTCACCTAAATATGCATAGACACTCACACTGCATGTTTTGACAGCGTTGCTGCTTAGGGGCAGGTTCAGTCACTGGAAGGAAGGCCAGTGCCCAAGGGCTAGGAATTCAGGTAGTCTGGTGGGACACCTGTGTGATTGGGACCTTATGTGTGATTGAGGGTCTGATTTTGAAGCTATATAGGTGAGGATTGTTCTGGGAGTTTCCCAAAGGTGCTTCCAGGCCTGGATATTGTTTGGGAGTGTCTGAGCCAAAGCAGTGGTAAACACAGGGAGTGGACACCACACAGAAGCAATGATGGTGGTATAGTCAGGCCAGAACCCAGGTCCTGCACTGCCCCACACTACACTGTAAAACACCCATACCCTGCAAAGTGAGGCTGATTGTCCCTTCCTCCATCCCAGCAATCTCCACAGACTGAAAACGTGGCATAACTGCTACTACACATGGTCACATACATGCTCACACAGTTGCAGAGGTTACATGAATGGTATCTCTCTGCACCAGTCAGCTTTCCTCCAGCTCTGAGAGTCTGCGTGCCATCAACCCCAGTGTTTCATCTAAAGTATGTGTTTGAGTTGTTGAAAGGAGAAGCAGCTTTGTCCTGCCATGACTTTGAGAGAAGGTTAATCTCCAATGACTCAGTGATCAAGAAAACAGCTTGATTCCCCCAGTGGGCATGCATTTGCTACAAGGAAAAACAAGGGAGCACAAAACCTCTGTCCATCCTTTGTGTTTGTTAAAACACTTCCTTTGATATGCAGCCACTGGAAGAAGCTTTCATATGTAGAGGATCACCTGCAGGATTGGGGGGGAAGTTAAAGGAAAGCACAGAGCTTGTATTTAGGTGAAGTTTTGGGTCAGAAAGCAAAATTGGGGGATGGGAAGGGACAGGTACCTGGGATTTAAAGCCAAAGCAGACTTGCAAGTCTTCTCTTATCGCGGGTGATGCATATCTCATTTCACTACAGAATTGTGCCATTGTTGTGTAAGTACCTAAAGTGTCACCATAATGGCTCTACCTTGAATTGTGGGGTTAGCTCCTGGGCAAAGACACCAGAGAAAATGGTTTGAGAAAATGATTTACATAAAAATTTGCCCTTTGCTGCTTTCTGGGCTATTCTTAAAGCAGAGTTTTTCCTTGCAAGCAGTATTTTATGACTTTGAAGGAGAAATTATTCTAACAGAAAGAGAGGGTAATTCTGTAAAAGCACAGGACATCTTACTAGCATAACATTCCTAGTAGAAAATAACAGACTACTGCATCTGTTCTCCTCCTGCCCCCCTGAGTGCCCATGGCTTACTTTAGGACAGACAGGTCTGCACAAAGAGCAGCTCTTGCCTTGAGTGCCACAAGCCTTACACAATAAGTGTCTGAATTCTGGCCTGTGCCAGCAAAACTGGGGTCTGACTACTAGGCCAAATCCAAAACCATGTATTTACAAATATTTAATAAATGCTGAAAGCAGATAGAAAATCCTGCCAGCCTTCACCCATCTAAAAGCTGAGTACTTTTCAGCGTGAGCTGAATTTTAACACTCTTCAATCTTAACACTTCATTATGTCCCCCCTCAGTAATTTCCTTTGCAGAAGGCAACTCAGAAAATAAAATAGCTCCACTTCTTTCAGGGATGTCTGAGAAGCCATTTTCTAACAGTAAAACTGACAGATTCAGCTGCTTTAATAACTGTGGTATTACCTTGACTTGTATTGCTTTCAGGGCTTGAGTATTCTGCTATGACCCTCACACATGAAACTGCTTGTAGGTGGAATGACTCCAGTGTTTGTTACCTGCTGTGGGGCCTCCAGGGTCCATTGCAAGCTGCTGCAAGAACTCTCTTCTCCTGCCAGATGTTTCTGTAGCAGCCTTCACTTCTTGGGTCACATCACCTCTAAAGGGCCTCTTCTACTTTCCAGTCTTCCTAGTCCCACTGTAGAGTAGCTCTCATAGGTGCTCCTTCCTTAGGGGCCACCACCAAAATGTCCTGAATCATCTCCCCACCCAATGTCAAATGAGTGAGTTTTCAGAAGCCACTTTCAGCAGTACCTCATGACCATTTTAAGCAAGAAAGAAAAGAGGGAAATTAAATAAAAGGCGCAGTTTTTTGTCAAAAGAGCTCTCATAATTTCTCCTCCTTGGGGCAGGGGGAGGGACTGTCTCTGTTTCCAAGTGCATCTAGGCAGGCATAAAATCAGGCATGTCATGTTGTAACATGTAAATGGTCACATCACCACTGGGACCTTCACTGAAGATGCCTAAAAGACCATGGCCAGGACAAAGGATAAGCTGACAGTGGTGCTGGTAAAGTCTTTTCCAGGTCATAATTTTTGTCTACATCACTGAGAAGTCTTCAGACAACCAGAGAAAACATCACATAAACAATCAGGAAATATCCAGTTCTCTCCTCTTTGCTAAACATATCTAAACACACTTTAAAATATCTTCTTTCACATGCCTCTCACAATGCCAATGGAGTAATATTTAACCTTTATGCCCTGGCTCAGAAAGGAGATGGAAGAATCAGAAAAGGACAGAAATATATCAGGAGGATAATGAGAAGTAAGAAATAGCCAACTATATCAAGACATGCTGGTCTAGAAGAGATGACTAGCATGAAAGCAGATCCCCTCAGCACTGAGAGGCAAGGAGAAGGTCAACAGGCAGTAAGTAAGTACTCATGTGTAATTCAGTACAAGAATAAAGAGGCAACAAATGAAACCAGCAGATGGCAGCTTCACATCCAGCCAGAGGATCAGTTTCTTCTTTCCACACACAATCCAGCTGTGTGACCCATTATTGCTAGTTATGGTAGACCCAGTGGTCTTTCCTGGATTTAAAACCCACAAGATAAATTCACAGAAAGAGATGGACAAAGTAACAGGAAAAGACAAAATCCACCAAAGCAAATATTGCTGTGATAAGGAGGATCCAGAAAATAGTAAGGAAGAGCATGAGACAGCCAGCCACGGTGAACCATTCACTGAGAATTACACTCAGCTGGACTGTGTATCTAGCTAGTCTGCTAGTTTCATTTGTTTCCTCTTTATTCTTGTTGCCCCACCTTATCCCTGTGCATTATTAATTACTGCTGTCACTGAACTGGCAATGGTAATTTCCAATCAGCACATTGCCTTGTGCCTTGTAAGGATAACGTGCCCTGCCTTTACATTACCTGCTGACAGTTCCTGACTGGAGGCAAACTTACTCGATTGTGTTAAAGAGATGTTCTCGGCTCAGTCCATTCTGCAAAACATACTTTGCTTAGCATGGAGAGGGGCCTAGTTACAGCATCCCACTGCCTGTAGGTCATTATAGGGAAAGTAAATCCAGACTTTTCAGAGGTGACCAGTCACAGCATAGAAAGCCCCGCAGAAAGGGCAGTTTGCAAAAGGGTTTGGATGTGAAGAGAAAACTTTCCTTGAGAGCAGTACAGCCCTGGGACAAGCTGCAGAAAGGTGGTGGGAATCTCTGTCCTTGAAAGGACCAAGCACTCACACAGATGAGGGCCTAAGCTCCCTGACCTAATATAAGCCCGGTAGTGAGCCCTGCTGGGCACTTAGGCTTATATTGAACACTTCCAGAAGATGTCTCCTGACACAAATCTCTGTCAGATTTTGAGAACCAGATTCCATCCAGCATCACCAGCCTTGCAAGACAGAATTGATCATCCATGCTTAATCAAAAACATTAAGTGCTATTGACAGGGGAACAACATCCTCCATGCACGATTGTGACAGCAACTCACAGACTTCATGGGTGGTTCAGTGCTTGGCCATCACCTCCATGACTCACACAGAACCTCTGTGCTGCTGCCTGCCCTGCACTACAGGAAAGGATCTGCATAAGGAAGGAGCTGTACCTGGCACATATGCTGAAGTACCACCAGACACTTTTCTGACTGTCTCATTGAAAAATTGTGTGTAGTAGTGATTCCCACAAATGTCACAGGGGTTTGCCTTGTCTGTGGTAAGGGCAGGAAGCCATCAAAAATCATCTCTGGGTTACTGCATGTAGCAGCTTTGATGTGGTGGTCTCTGGGGAATACTTTAAAGTTTTACAAAAACAGAAGCCATCTCTCTTGTGTCTAATGAAAAAAAAAAAAGCCTCACTACCAATTCTCCCCAAGCTCAGTGACACATTATGCCAGGTAGAGGTACACCAGACTGTACAGCACCATTTCCACTGCCCTAAGGAACTGTGGCTCAGACAACAGGCAAATTGCCTGTTGTCCTACATGGAATCAGGTGGACAGTGTAAAGAAAGGGAGAGAAACAGGCAACTCCTTTTATTCACCCTTCCTAAAACACAAATCCAAATAATTTGTAGCAATCTCCCATGGACTCTGTGTAACAATCCCATGGACAGTTTAAAAGACCAGCTTTGATGAGAAGCCTGGATTTTTGCATGGCTGCAAGAAGTGAGCAAATTCATCACTCTAGAGAGATGCTTGTTGGAGCTAACAAAAGAAGTATGGTATGCTCATAAGACTCAGATCTGCAGTTTAGCTGAATCTCTTCATAAAATCTCCTCTACCTTCTCAGTAATAACAACAATGTTACTTTTCCATCTCTCTTTCTCCTCCTGTCTGTAATTTGCTCTTCCTGGTGGAAGGGAAAGGAAGTGTAAATTATTGCAACACTGACAAGTCCTGAACAGCATATTCTGTCACTACCAGTAAACCTTAGGAAGTAGAACAGACCTCTGACAGAACTTTGAGGAATGTGGAGATGCAATCCATGTGCTTTTTTACCAACCGAAAACTGTAAGCATGAAAGTGATTCAAAGCATGTCTATCTTTTTCTGTCTTTCTTATTTCTCCAGTTTCTGGCACATCTCAGGTATTTACTAAACAAATTTACAATTCTTTAGCAGTGAATGTAGTGAGATGGGCCAGATCTAATTACTCAAGTAGGCACACTAAGGTACATTTGCTGTGTCCTTTTGCAATAAAGAAAGTCAAACCACTTGCTCTTTCTGTGCAGCTGGAGGGCCCAGAAGTAATTCAAACTGATCTAGCAATGTGTAGACCGCAGCCTTACAATGGTGGTCAAATGTTGTTGTCTTGTGAAAGATTCTTTACATGGTTATGGCTGGAGACAAAATGCTTCAAGCAGAAATCTGACATAGGAATTTTTCATCCTCAATCAGACTCGTGGTTGAGAGTAATGACATAATAATCACTAAGACTTTTTATATGGCTTCCGTATTTCTACCAGATGATGTCTCAACACATTTGTGTTGTGCAGCAGTTCCACAGTGAGCACCACATACACACCCTGGGTTTACTGAGCACATACAGGAGGATTTTACATGTGTGCCAAGAACACACAGGACTGTCTAAGCAGAAGTAGCTGATCCACTGGAATCATGAACCAAGGTTTTGCAGCTTCTAGGTAATTTTAGATTCACTGGTTGTACAAGAAAAAATAGGTCTGCATATGTCGTGGCTGCCTTTCAGGACGCATGCATATTAACTGTGCCTTCAGAGACTATTGCTGCATTATACAGCACTACTCTTCCAACAGTCTACCAGACACTCACAAATCCTGGAAAAGTCAGCCAAAATTCTGGTTTTTGGCCTGCACAAAATTTTTGCATGGGAAAAGGAGACTTGATCAGGGATCCTGCTTTCAAAGACACTCTCCATATACTGAGATCTACAAAAAGGCTACACTTTAAACTCACACTAAACTCATCCTGGGTGGTTGTCTGTGTCTCCTCATAACCTTGACTACACACTGCTGATCAATCGAGCTGCTGTATGAAGAGAGACAAATGATGCATGACAATCCACTTTCCATAGAAGATGATAGAAGGTTGTGGTGTCTCCCTTAGTGGAGATACTCAAGAACTGTGTGAATGCAATCCTGTGCCATGTGCTCTGGGATGACCCTCGCTGAGCAGGGATGTTGGACCAGACAAGTTTGCTGCCTCGCAACCTGACCCATTCTATGATTCTGTGATTTTAATGTAAGGATTTCAAGTGCTTTAGGGTCTTGTGAGCTAGCAGGATGATACCCAGTTGAGGCTTTGTTTAACTGATTGGTTCCTTGCTTCTGACAGGTATCCAGAGATTTTTATTAGAACTGTGTCCCTAATCTTTTATGTGGTCTTGTATCATCTTGCCAGCAGCTGTCTTCA
Source organism: Chloebia gouldiae (assembly GCA_003676055.1). Taxonomy (NCBI): domain Eukaryota; kingdom Metazoa; phylum Chordata; class Aves; order Passeriformes; family Passeridae; genus Chloebia; species Chloebia gouldiae. Next base: position 2,133,772 of record QUSF01000029.1, read on the forward strand.
CTGGTGGTGTCAGACACAGAGGTCACTGAAGAGATACTTCAATGGAGAAGTTGGAGAACACTGAATTATGTGCCCATGACTTCTTCAAGTTTTCTGTGCTGACAAAGTTAGGGAAGGATATACCTTACAAAGTTTTTTACATAAAGATTACACTGTTTGCCCTGTGGCATGTAGAGAAAGGATGCATTTTGCTCATCTGTTTGCCTACCTTTTTAAATGTCAGTAGGAAGGTCTGGGAAACATGCTTCAACAAAGAAGAGCAAAAATAGACATAAAGTACTGATCTGGATGAATGAATGGACATTTTGGAGTAGCATCAGGTCAGCAGAGCCATTTCTAATGTGGCAGAGTGACTCTGTGCTGACTATCCCTAGCCCAGCCATGGCCATAGGCACAGCCTAGGTCCCAGCCCAGGTACCCCGACACTGCTGAAAACCCCCTGGTAAGGATGGGACCAAGCCTGCACTGCATTGCCATGCTGGGTGGCAGTTCTAAAGCACAGAGAAGCCATGGACTTCTGACTCCAGAGTGACATAGCTATGGTTTGGGTTAATTCAGCATTTCAGCAGCTTTCACCTCAGTTGCTGTTCTCTCAGGACTGACTCCTTTCAGTTTTATAGAAATAAAGAACCAGCCAGAAGCTGGCTGTCTCATTCAAAACTGCACAGTGTGACTTACAGCAGGAGTAAGCCTCATCAGTTTCAAATTCTACAGAGGCAAAAATCTTTTAGTCTTGATGAACACACAGAAAACTCAATGTTGCTGCAATTATTGTTCTTTGAACGGTAGATTCAGAGGAACAAGTTTTAAAAAGAAAAAAAAAGAAAGAAAAGTCAAAAAAAAAAAAAGCAAGGAAACAAAGCAAAGGTCTGTCAATTGTGCAAAATGCATTCCTGCACTGCAAGGTGGGTGGTCTGCTATAGAAGCTCTTGGGTTTAAGCACAAACTGCCTCAAAAGATTAGTGATGTGTGTGTAAATACAGCAGTTTGATGGCCGCATTCGAAACGCAGTGGCTTACCTGTGTATATTGAATGATGTTTAATACAAGTACTCCACTAACTGGCCGTCAAGTGGGAAGCGCCACTTCATCGGAAGTGGCACTCTAACATCGCATCCACTCTCTGTCAGGAATTTAAGTGGCATTTTAAAACTGAGATGAATACGCTCTCATTTCCCACACACAGAAACAAATGCATAAATCTCACAAAAAATTATATATTCTGGGAGTGGAAAACGAGGTGTCTTTCAAGACTGAGCAGCAAGTAAATTGTCCACATTTAATGATTGAATTATTAACAAGATGTAAAACCAAATCAAGCCCTTTTTCAGTAGGTTGTTCAGTGCACAAACCTGGCTGAAGAATTTGCAGCATCAAACATGGAAATTCCTTTTCTTTTTTGGAAAACAACTAGACACCACGAAAATGTCTTTTCATATGGAAATTGACTTTTGTATCAAACACAAAACGTTTTACTATGTACTTTGTAAGTGTGAGAGTTGTAACTAAAGTAAACAAAAATTCTCGCTATTCTTACAGCTGTGTTAATGCAAAAAACACACATGAAAGGGAAGCTTAAGATTCTGTCTGGTTTAGCTTCAAGTTAGAGGAAAGTGTATTTAGGTGGGGATCATATGACCAAGCATTATGGCTGGTTTCAAATAACTTAGGTAGATTCCACTTTTGACCAATTCACTTGATTTTTTGTGTTAAAATTAGTTGTCCCATTTGCTCTGAGAATTGAAGTCCAACAGCATTCACGGAACAGTAATTAAGAGCACCCTCTTGTGGTCAATATTACGGATGTTAATTAAACCTTGATGGTAAGCTGTTAATGTATCTGCTCTCTCATGCCAATACGGTACTCAGAAAGTTTATTAAAATATGCACATGAATATGCTGTGAATTATTTTTTCTATATCTGCCCAAGAGACGCAACTGCAAAGTTTTATCTTGCTTATTCACCAGAAGTTGTATGCTTTTTAATAAAAATATTTTAACATTTCATGCAGCTTATAGCACAGTAATTCCTTTATTTGCGATTTTCAAACTGGCAAGGAAACCCTCAGAAAGGATACAAAAAATGATAGAGCAGTAACTTTGGTCTCCATTCCAGAGAACTTAGCAAAAACTGTAACAGAGGATTGAATTAAGGTATAGCTGCATGAAGACAATCTGTTGAGAAGGAAGGAATGTGGCTATTGTAAAAGTGAGTAATGATTGATTGATCTTTACAGAACTGTTGCAGTTCTCTGACGGAATCATGGAACTCATAGACTTTCCATTTAATCATAACTTTTCCCAAGATGCCCAAGTATGTAATTTACTCTAATACAGAAATTAGTATCTGATAGCCATTAAACATAAAACACAGTCAGAATGAAAGTACTAGGTGGGAATATTTGAGCATATTATGGCAGCTCCAGTCAAGTTAGCTTTGGTTAGACTATATGAGAACTATGGCATAAGAAGCTGTCAAAGGTAAGGGACAGATGGAAATAGTCTTTACAGAAGCAGATTAGAAAGAGTATCTTGAATCTCAAATAGCCATCAATCCTGCCTCGTCTGCATTTAATTTACAAGCACACCCCCTAGACATGGACTGCACCTCAAGAATTTGCCGTATAATATTAGTATCGTACTGGTCTTCATTTGATCATTATGTTGCATGATTAAATTAGTAACAAAAGTTCTTGCTACCTGCTATCATGACAGCATACTATTTAATGAGTCCTCTGGAATTTGCCACATAAACGTATGAGTCAAGAGAACTGATGTACCATATGAGGAAATTTATGAATAATATGAAACCAGAATCCTGGTTGCAACAATTTTATGTTGTAATAGGAGATTACTGCAATGTGCAGTTCTGAGCAATCACTTAGGGGAAAGTAAGAAAGAGCAAGGAAGCAAGTTTCACAGTATGAAGTCAATTAATGGAATGATGAAACAAACAAAGAAAGTATTCAAATTATCAGTGTATTAGAGAAGAAACAGAGGTTGTGCTGTATGTACCATGAGAATTTGGAATGTACTATGAGAAATTGCATTGCTTAGAGAAGAGACAGGGTGGCTAGTACAGACAAACAATCCAAGACCATGGATGTTTGGGGTGACTTCTACAGGCACTTTCAGATTTTGGTAGACACCAAGGTAAAAGATAATGATTCTGTGAAACGTTGCTGAGACTTCATCAACTCTGCTTTTCTTGCTTTCTCAGAAAAGTGAAGGAACAAAAAAAAAGGTTGAAACTAATAAAAATATTTCAAACATAATATAGGAAAATGTGCAACATTCAGAAGAAAAATACACCCCCAAAACCAGAAAAACAAGAAGTTAAAGATGGAACTTGAGGAAGATTCAAACCTTGACAGATGAAAATCCAAGCTGGTAGAGTTCAACCATGCTGCCACACCACAGAGAGACCTAGAGCACCTGTTGACTCATGAACAAGTAACATATCCCTCCTGGCATGGGATTGTTCCAGTGGTACATCAGTTGCAGTGGCTGGCAGCTGAGTGTGTCAGGTCTTCAGTCAGGGAATAGTCAGGTGTTAGACAGGATGCTTTCCTAGACAGGTGAGGATGCTTCCACTCAGCAGTGAAGAATTTCATTGCCTCCACATTCAAAGAGGATGCTGAAAACTGGAAACTGTGACCACTGCTGTAAAGAAAACTCTCACTGAGCAAAAATCAAGAAAGTGCAGTCTCTGGCAACAGAAGTGTCATATCACTAGATCGTTAACTACATTCCAAAATCACTTAATTAGATTCCAGATCTAGTCAGGAAGAGAAAAACCTCCTTTCCCCCCCGCCTCTTACTTTTCATCCCTAACGACTTCCCATGCTCTAGGCATATCATGGTCTTTCAGGGAAAATAAAAAAGAGGGTTACAGTAAATGGCAAACCTCAGTGTACCTATGCTACAAAGAGAACAAATTCTAAAAAAGTTTAATCTGCACAGCTTTGCCAGAAACATTTCGATAAAGTGGAAGTAACACAGGAATGTAGTATATGCCAAACCTGTAAGAAAGGAGCGAGTGGCCTCATTAATTCTTTTTACAATATTTCACTCATAAACTGTTTCAATTAAATCAGAGGTACTAAAACCCTAAAATCTTTGGAATCCATTCTTCCTTGTACCAAGAGAGAAATCAGTTAACATCACACATTAAATTGCTATGGTCACTGCTCCTCTTTCTGGCAAGAGAAAGCCAAGTTTTCACATTGAGGGGGGGAAAAAAGCAATAAAAACTAAGACAACAAAATCAACCCACTGAATTAATCCCAATAGCAAGACTCTGATCAGAAACTATTTCCTGATCATGTTGAAAAGATACAATCAGATTATGTTCAAGATTCAAATTCTGTGGATGGTACAGTCCCTCAAAAGCACCTCCCACTGGTCCTGCACTCCTAGGGGGCTCAAGCCATGTGTTGGGTCCATATTGCTCTCACAGGTAGATTGGTGTGAACCTAGAATACACAGTCACTGAGATCAATTCCACATTATCCTTCTCCTCTCATGTTTCAATGAGCTGAAATGGTCACAGTTCCTGATAGTGTCTGTCCTGAAAAGCAAGACTGGGGCCTGGAGGCACATACGGACAGCACCGTGAAATGAACTTATCATGTGATTGCAGCTAACACTGGGAAAACAAACTGGAGAGAGAGATCTCATCAAACCTGTGGACAATGGCATCAAAATGTTTTGTAGAGATTTGCAAGGACCAGAAAAGACACATCTTGCTTAAACCCTGGTAACTGGGACATGATTTTCTTGCTGCAGCAGAATTTGTTAGCTGTTTTATAGTCTTCCATTCCAGGTACTCTGCACACAGGAACAAGTCACACTGACTTGGAGAAATAGTAAAAAACTATCTTTTTATTATGGCTTAGGGAAAAAAAGGTATAATACACTACATAATATAAAGTGGTACTCTGAAGAATTTTAAATACTTACATTCCCCATCTCCTTAAATACTTCAGAAAGGCCTGAATTTTGAACTTCTCTCCAGAACACTCAGCCTTTCATCATCAGTACCACTAAAGCTCATGTCTTTGGGACTATTATAATATATGATGTACCTATTTTCTGTCTCAGAAATGCCCAAGATGCTCTTAATAGAACAAAAAAGTAACTAAAGCATTCAGCAAAGTTTCTTGATGTTTCTAACTTGCAACAGGAAAGGTTCTTGCATGGATTAAATAACTATCCATATAGAAATACTAGAAGGGAGAATAAATCTGTCAATACAGAGATCTCTTTTACATCATATGAAATTATTCCTTGCACACTTGGGGAAAAGGCCCCAAAACTTGAATAGTTCAACTTTATGACAGCTCAGACAGGTCCTCAAACCCCTTTCTATAAAATCTCCTCTGCCAGCCACTGGTGGAGCAAGAAAAATATCCTAATATCTTGGTTTCAGAAAAAAAATACATGTTTTTCTACAGTATTTTTTGTCCTTTGTATTGAAGATATCAAATCACCAAAGGCTGCCATACCACAGTTACAGAACTTGTTTGCTGTTTTGCTACAGTTTCCTACTCTTTATGTGCACAGAAGAGAAAGATGGCTTTTTCTGTTAAAATACTGGAAGAGGATTTCTCTTTCTGGATTGCCAATCAATAGCAAAAGTGTGCAGTCAGCTTTGTAGCAATCTCTGAAACAGTAAACAGCATTTTTTCATCATGTGGCCATCAACACTTTTTTGTTCACAGATACGAAACGGACATTTTCTATTGATATTAAAAGCCAACATATTAAAGTCCTATTCAGGAATAAAACCAACAATTCTTGTACAATGATAGCAAATAAAAGATATTTACATTGTAATTTCAAATTCTGTCACCTCCTGTAAGAGAAAATGATAACAAACTTGCATTAAGATCTCCTGTTAGAGAACAATGCCAATTTTTGTCTCTAAACATTGTACTTCGATTCTTGCCTGTTTGTTTCAGATGTGTTGCTTAGGCATTCAACACGTTACATGTTTACTCCATTATCTATCTGTTCAACCAAGATTGCATACATCAGTTGGAGTACGATAAATGGAGCGTGAAGACAGGCCACATTACTATGAAAATCCTCTCCTACAGGTAGTGAGCAAAGGAGAAAATCTCAGAAAGATGCCAAACCTAATTTACTCAGCATGTCCCATTCTGTCCAACAGGATGATTCAGTGCGTATCCCTGATCCACGAGCTATGGCATAGGTGAATTCAGAAAGAAAACATACAAATCCAAGCAGGTACACAAGTATCTGGTTTTAACAAGTATCTGGTTTTAACAAGTATACTTTGCTTTTCACCAAGAAGCCAACAATATTTCTCTATTTATTTATTAAATGTAACATAAGAAACAGGTGTATGAAACTAAAACACAATGGAAACAAAAATCACAAAAGGCATGGTATTTTTTTCCCTACATTCCTAAGGATGCAATTGAACTATTCTCTCCCATTCAAAATGCATTTGAAATCACTGGACAAAATCCAAAGCCTTAGTCATGCTCAGAGGCATCAGCCCAACAACATGTGTGTATTGGCCAGTCAGCTTCTGGCTACTGAATTAGAATGTGTCTAAAATTGATGTTACCACATGAACTGTCAAACAGAGGGAGAGGGATAGGTGGGAGAGGAATAAAGAGATTTTTGTCCACAGCTGCTCCTTCATAAGATAAATTCATTGGAAAAGTAAGACTTAGGTCTGTTTCTCATGGAGCTGGTATTTTCTACTAAGGAAGGACAAAAGGATGGTTTGGTTGCAGGAATGCAACTGCAATGCAGCTGTATGCATATTGCTACTAAGATTTTGAGGACACAGAGAAAGAAATATATCATGAGGCAAAATAGAAATACATGCCCAGCAGCTGCTCCATAAGAAACTCCTCGTCTAGATGAACAGTGAATTTGGTTAGAAAGACCCCATCACACAGGGTTATTGCTATCATGTGGCTCAGTGTGATTTTCCTTGAATACAGAGGAAGAGGTATACTGCCTCCGATGAAGAACCCATTCAATCCAACATCCTGTTTCCACCACAGGCCACAGGCAAACGTCAAAGGAAGAGGAAAAGCAAGGCAAATATATCTTCTCTGCAACACTCCCACAGCTACCAACTGCTTTCAGCTCAGGGAATTTCCTGGGCATGAGGGGGTGTTCATTCATTAACTCTCAACACAATCCTCTTCCAAATACGTGGTCCATCCTTCCCTGCACCTTAGTGAAACAGCCTGTATTCAGCATGCCATTCAGAAAGGCACTAAACAAAGAACCATCTTCTCTTGCTTATTTAGACCTGGGCTCCTACTACTGCAAATCTGATGGTTTATACTCAGAAAGACAGCTGGCATCCACCCTCTACAAGTTACATAGGATGTGATGGGCCTCATGCAGCCTCCCTCGTTGGTGAGAACTCCAAACCTCAGTTGTCCCTTTCAAGGGACTCAAAGTCAGACAGCCAAGCATCCTTGTTATTCTTTTCTAGTTTCAGCATTTTCTTTCTAAGAAGCAGGAAACACGACAGGGAACAGTACTCATGGTGCAAACTCACCACAGATTTCTGGAGTGCCATAAAAGTATTCCTAGTTTTGTTCTTTGTCCCTTTCCTTGAAATGTACCTTGCTTTTCCAAACACAAAGATGACATTCATGCAGGACATACTTAAATCTCACTACTAAGTGGCAACAACTAATTCAGGTATTCCAACCTTTTATGTAAAGATATGTAGTTATGACATCATCTTGCATTTATCTACTCTGTATTTAATCTACTTTTTCACTGCCTAATTACCCACAACTCCTTACAAATGACCCTCACCCCATTCTAACTTCAAAAGATTTTGCACAGTCAGCAAACATTCTTGTCTTGCTGTTTCCTCCATGGGAGTGATGAATTGTAAAGCACTGCTCAGCTGCCTCCTTGCACTCAACTCCTCATTGATGATGGTCTCTGTGGCTATGAAATAATGCACATCTCTACTTGACAATTAATGACAGCCTACCTTCTAATACATGGCTACCAGCAGCCAAGGAATACTTGACACTGCTTGGCATACAGAATCTGAAAAACTGTTTAGAACACAGATATCATTATAATTATTATCTCATGTACATGCATTAAGCCACACGTGTTTAATATTAAGCACAAATATTGCATGACCAGAGCAATGCATATGAGACAGTTTGGAGATCCTTGCTAATATACAACTATTAGTTTTATTACCTTCTCTTGGCAATGAAAATTAGGAGTATTGTATTTGATTCATTCTGGTCAGAAGCCGAGCTGGGGAGAATATTCTGCTTTGACTGCCCTGTCAGACTGCCTCTGAGAAAAAGAAAAAGCCAAACATCTCTAGTAGGTACTTCTAAAACAGTTTTACTTAAATTAACACTGGCATAGATAGTTGCGGCCCACAGCCAATTTTATTTGAACACCTTGCCTCTGAATTTGCTTTTGTTTATGTATTCTGATTTCCTTTTAATCCTAATTCCAGTTTGGTTGCATAACAATAATGTCCTTTTGCCCTTAAAACCCTTATACAGGGTCTTAAATTTGGCTTTGCTTTAAGGCAATCATTGGTTTATGACTGATACAGAACTATTTGTTATCCCACAAGCACAACTCAGTTCACTCCTCCCTAAATGTCTGCTCCTACAAAACAAGGAAGAAAAGACACCAGAATAGCATAAGGAATCCAAACATACATGTGTTTGCTTTTCAAGCAAACATTTCCATTTCCAAGATATCTAGTAAACATTTTTCTTCTATCTTTTTTTTTATTTCACTTGTTTCTACATGTTTATTGCTCTGCTTGGAACTCCACTGTCAGTAAGTCAGTCCAAACAAGGGAGTAATGAGGTTGGAGAAACGTATGCTTATACTGTATAATTGCATAAGCTGCTTCCTGTATGCTGAGGTTACGATTTGCATTTTCATCTATTAAATACCTTGTGTTCTAGAGCCTTCTCTCTGACTGTGAAACGTATTTGGACATCTCCACTGTGGCACTTTTCCAACTTTATACAAACATTGGAAAGCAATCTTGCTGAAAGCAGACGGTTTAGTATGACTTGGTTATTAATTTTTAAGGAAGAGGTTCTGTGATCTGCGACAAGAGAAGTATTTTAATTGACTGGAGGAGCTACCTACTACTCATACAAGTATTAGATCCACTTAAAATGTCTTCATCTGCATTTCTGTAGATATGTGTGTGTGTATATATATATATATATATAAATAAATAAATAAATATATATATATATATATATAGAGAGAGAGATATATA
>QUSF01000029.1:2158574-2241089 GCA_003676055.1 Chloebia gouldiae
ATGGGGTGGGGGTTGGGGGGGAGAATCCGCCGCGGCGCGCGAGGGGCCCCCCCCCCCCCCCCCCAGTGGGGGGGGGGGGGGGGGGCTCTTGCACGCGCGCGCTCTCCGCGCGGCCCCCCGCCTCGCGCGCGCGGCGCGGTGGGGGCGGCCGCGCGCGCCCCCTGCCGGCGGCGGCGCTCTAACGCAGCGCCCGCCTCGTTTGTGCTCCCGCAGGCGGCGGCGCGCGGGCGCGGGCCCTCCCCAAGGTCGTGGACACGGGAGGGGGATTCTTCCTGGAGGAGGAGGAGAACGAGGAGAAGGAAGAGCGCGGCGCCGGCGAAAATATCGTGCACCCACCCGGTAATTAAGAAAAAAACTTATAGGGAGCGGCGGGGAGGCGGCGGGAGGAGGCGGCGGGGCTGGCGGGGGAGGGCAGGAAGGCGCGGGGGCGACAGTGAGCCGGCTCCGGCCGCGCCAGCGGGGCGGGATGGATGGGCGCCTTTTTTTTTTTTCCCGGGCTTTTTTTATTCTCCTTTCTTACTCTCTTTTTCTTTTTTTTTTTTTTTCCTTTTTTTTTTTTTTTTTTTTTTTAATTGTTGCCACCCCTCTTTCTCCTTCACACGTTTTTCTGGATGTGCTCGATTAGTGGCGCGTCCGATTCTTTTCAGCAATTAATCGGCTATAGCAAATGCGCGGTAATTAAAAATGAAGAATTTTAAGCCGCGGAAGTGGGACACAGCCAGTACCCTTGGGTATAGCACATTTTAATTTTTTTTTCTCCTCCATAAACGTTATTTTCATTATTTCTTTCGGGAAATTGATATTTTAAGACCGACATAAGGGTAAATTTTCGCGGCTTCGTCGGTTGTGGGAATTTTGGGATTTATGTGACCGGAGCGCTGCTGCAGTGCCAGCTTTTATCGTTATAAAACGTGCTGGCGCCAAGTTACTGATCGTTCGGTGGAGGATTTCAGCACATTGCCTTGCGATATTCTACCCCCCCCCCCCCTCTCCCCCCCCCTCCCCCCCCCCCAAAAAAAAAAAAAAAGCAAATGGAGAAGTAAGGGTCCCAAAATAGATCGACTTTCTTCTCTGGGATTGTCTTTGTCTTGCTTTGTTCTGCTTGATTCAGCTGCGGGGCTGTTGGTGCAGTGTATCTCTTTGTTAGAAATCAGCACCAATTTGATTAACAGTGTAAGCAATTAGCAGCCCTGCTTCTTTTGATGGGCTAATGTTTAATAATAAATTAAAGTAGATCTGGGATGCCTTTACGCTGGGCGTATTTTTTGCTGTGTAATTCATAACGTCATTGTCTTAATAAAATGTCTTCGTGTTCGGGAGGACTGCCTTAAATGATGGAATGTGATGTAAGAGTATGAAATGACGGTGAAGTACTGAGCATCCGGCTGTCTCTAGTAGGACTGAATTTACATAAAATGTCGTCTTTGCTTGATCGGATCTGCTATAAATGCAAATGCAATTAAAATATATGGTGCTGCATGTTAACCATTAATCTTCTGCTTCAGGTGTTCCTAAAATTTCATAGCATTGCCTTGCTTTCAGATTTCAAAATTGTATAGAAATGTTAATTTTCTGATAGAATTCCAATGTTACCATTCAATGAATGCTTCTTATAGCTGTTGTTCCCCGAATCGGTGTTTCTTGGTGTCTTGGAACATAAAAACAGATGGTGATGACGCTGGAGGTGATCCGCCCGTTGAGGATGCGGCCAGAAGCAGTGGCTGGCGCTGAGATGAGTCTGGGCTTGGAGCAGTGCTGAGAGGGCTTGGGGAGAGGATTGTAGTGGAGCTCCATCCCCATTCCACTCCTAGCAGCTCTCTGGCCATCCACCTCCGTTTCTGCCAGCTGGAACGGACAAGAACCTTGCCAACTGCCCCAGGCTTCCTCTGAGCTCGTTTAGGGAGAGGCAGGTGTGGCTGAGCTAGGGAACAATCTGGAGCGGAGCTGAGAGAACTGTGATGCCAGCGCAGCTCCTGTAGTTTCCTGCTCTAGCCACCCTCTTCAAACTGAATCCCTTCCCTGCTTCCTCCAGTTTTTGCCTGCATGTCCTCTATAATCAGGGCATATTTTGAGAGGGTCAGAGCAGAGGAAGTGGAAGGAGAGGATTTGAAGCTCTTTCTGGGAAGAATGTGGGGGAATTTTTTTAACAATTGTTAATATACATTTAAATGCTGAAGTTAAGTACTTAAAACGAGAAAATAGTCCAACATATATGGAATTGTGTGGTAATGGATTTGAATTTGTACTGTATTCTGGAAAGCTTTGATAGAGTGAAACTAGTTTGTAATGTGCTTATCTGAATTCTAGTAAAATTGCCTGTAATACCAATTCTAGATGCTTGTTTTTATCATTGTAGTCCCTTTAAAAATATTTCTTTCCACTAGCACCCGTACTAGAATTTGACTATCTTATCTGTGGAGACTGTGGCAAGGAATTCATGGACTCCTACCTTATGCAGCACTTTGATTGGGCAACATGTGATAATTGCAGGTATTACAAATAATCAGGAGAGAGAAACACTATTTTACATAAAGATTGCTGGCTAGAGTTCAATGAGTTACAGTTGTTTAAAGAGACTGTCAGCAGAGAGACATATTTCAGTAACTTTAAAAAAATGCAAATGAAAGTTGACTGATACCCTGTGCAAGTTTCATTATGGAATTGAATCACAGATTCTCTCATAAGCCTGCCTTAGGATAGGGGACATCAGTGGATTTTCATACAACATTATGGAAATGGGATGTCATGAGAGCAGTTGGTGTGTTTGTCAGTGTGAAAATTTATGTCTGGCTGCAGACTAGAGCCATTTGAAAACGTGATGCAACACAAATACATGCTCTGAAGTGGAGCAGGGGTTAGGAGAGTGTGGTCCCGGTGTTTTAACTCAAGTGAAGTTGGTACTTTGGTCAGCATGGGCGTGCTGGAAGCACAGCAGCCAAAGGGCAGAGCCCCCATGGGAGGTTACTGGTTGGCCTGCAAAGTAAGCAGGAGTTTGACCTTGAGGGGAGAGCAAGCTCTTATCTTCTAACGCAGAAAACGCTCCAAAAGCTATCAAGATAACAAGGGCAATGAAACCAACTGCAGCAGCCGGCTGCCCATGTGTGTAAGAATGAATTGGATGAATGAAAAAAACCCAGGAGTTTGTTCTGGAAGCCTATCCGTTTACTGCAGGGAGTGGTTAGGGGTGTGCACGTGGTGTAGGCAGTTTGCAGTCATGTTGGAAGCAAAGTTGTGTTTCGGAAGTTACAGTGAGTAGGAGAAGGATGTTAAGGACAAGACTTGGAGCCTGTGGAGCCTTAGGATCTAGGCTGTTGTAGCTGATGGCGGGAGTGTCCTTGGTGCATTAGCTGTAACTGTGAACTTTGAATTCTAGTAAAGCTGCATTTACAGCAATACTTCCTTGATGGCCGTTGTTAGCACTTAGTGTTTGGCAGATAGTTTGGCTCAAGTGATTCAAGCTGTACTTCAGTCAGGATTGCGTAAACTTAATTTTTTTCCATTAACTCATAAATGCTGCTGTGATTACAGAGTTTTTCATTATCTGCAGAGCCTTTATTTTATGTTTTCTCAGCCTACTATGCTGCATTATAGAAAGAAGTGGTCTGTATTGCTAATCACTTTCTGACATCTAGAAGCATATGGAGTATGTATATTCTCAGGTGATATGACCTGCCTCACATTTTACATTCTTTCTGTTGACCATGTGAGGCTCATACTTCTGTCCTCTTGGATTGCATCGGAGTTAGGTGAATACCTGAAATTATTAATATTCATTTTAAGTTTCAGGTTCTTCCTCTTGTAAGAAAATAAAAGAAAATCCTTTATAGAAAAGCAGGCTTCTTAGTTTGTGTTTGCTGAAATGGGGGAATTTTTAAACAGTTTATTTCAGTAAATCTAGTCTGGAGTTTAGTTAGGCTGTTGGAATCCAAATTTATTTGCATGCATGAAAAACTGAGGGTATTAGGGCTACCTGTATTTCAGGAATGTTAGAAGGGATGGGGATTTAGATGTTAATAACCTGTGGTTTTAGGGTGTAGCTTTCTCATCATTATTTTACATCTTGCAGAGATGTTGAAGATAAACATAAGCTTATTACAAGGACAGAAGCAAAAGAAGAGTATTTGCTTAAAGACTGTGACTTAGACAAGAGGGAACCAGTGCTCAGATACATTGTGAAGAAAAACCCTCATAATTCACGATGGGGTGAAATGAAACTTTATTTAAAAGTACAGGTATAGAAACTTACTGTGTTTCAGACCTTTTTTTACCTTTATACAGCTTTGGTTGTCACTTGGTACAGAATGGTTTTGTGAAAGCTAAGTGTATTATGTGCAGCTTGTTATAGTTAAATGGTTGCAGTCCAAGTTGTTAAAATGTCTGTTTTTGAGAGCATTTTGAAGATGCTCGTTGAGCAGAACTTCAGTGGGTTGCACAATTACAAGTCACAAAGCACATGGCCCTTCAGTTTTACTCTGAAGTGCATGGGGCAGCTGCAGCTGTGTGTGGACCTTTGTAGCTGTGTTCACAGCTTTGCCTGCAGAGGCAGCAGGAGAGGCAAGTGGATTTCCCAAGGCTCTTGTCATTTCTTGTTTGGTCCTTCATGGGAATCATACTGCTTTAGTAAAATATGGGCGAAATGAGAGCTGAGTTTAAGTTTTCCTAATTTACATCCAGCTGATACTAGTAACCAGTGTTGAGTCTTCTTGTGGAAGGACTGCAGTCTTCTGAGTGAAAGGCAGAGACACGTGGGAGCTAGTGGAAGATTGGTTAGTTTGTGTGTGTGTGGAGAGAAGAATTAAATTTGTAAGTTAGCATAGTTCACTTTTTTCATTTTGGGGGGGAAAAAAAAGGCATTTATGTCCATCCTGTAGGTAATCAAGCGTTCACTTGAAGTCTGGGGTAGTGAAGAAGCATTGCAAGAAGCAAAGGAGCTCCGCCGTGATAGCAGAGAGAAGATGAAACAGAAGAAGTTTGACAAGAAGGTTAAAGGTAATGCATTAAAATTACATACTTCAGTACTTGAAGGGAAGTTTAAACCTCTGCATCAGAATAAATTACTGAGAAAATATGCAGTGTGGTAAAATGGAGGTTTTCAAGACTGAGGGTGAGCCTGGAGCAGTCTAGTGTGACCTCATAGCATACTATTTTGGGTAGTGTTGGACTGCAGGACTTGAGGTCCCTTCCAGCTTGAATTCCCCTGTTGTCCTCTGGACATGATGTGACAGAAATCAATTACAATGGTTCCTTATAGTGTTTTTCACATTTTTGGGTATATATGACACCCAGGATGTGCCATGGTTTGCTTCTGATACTTTTGACTTGTGGAAGACAGGGATTTTTGTGGCAATGTGTTATTATAATTCTGTGATAGCCTTCAGGTGGAATGACTAATGAAAATGGGTTTTTCTGTTCACAGTATTCCTATGGGCTGTCTTTACTGCAAATTGCTATACAGGTTTTTTCTCTGATAAATTAGTATTTAGAGGAGTATTTGATGGGTGGAATCTTTTGTGCCACCTATAGCATCCATGCTTTGTTTGGGGGTGGTGTTTACAGGGGCAGAAAGCTCAAGCTGGCTGTTCTACGGATGTCTGAAGGAGGCAGAACTTGGGACTGCACAAATAACCCGTCTGGGCCATTGATTTTGTGTGCACAGAAGGACTGGCAGCAGACTCTAGCCAAGATGCCAGAGTTCAGTGCAAGTACAGGCCTTAACGTGACAAAGTTTGCAGCCTCTGAATAGTTTGGCTCAAAATGTGACCACATTTTGCTGTTCAGTATTCTTGCCACCTGCTTGCAACATCCGGATAATATCTTGGGCCCTGCTGCCAGCTTGTGCGCTGTAGAGAACCCACAGATTTCACTGCGGATGCTGCAGAGGCAACTCATATTATTGGGCATAAAGCTTAGAGAATGCCAAGTCATTTGGGAGGCTTACTGTGACCTGAATGAAAACGACTCTTGGCCATGTAAAATAGATGAGGTGTTCAAAAAAACCACTTTCTTTACATATCTTTTGGATACCTTTGAATGGCTTTGTGTGAAAAAGGCAGCAAGCAACACATCCTTAGTCCAGATGAAGAATCTTTGTCTATGAGATCCCATGACAGTGTAGTTCTTGGCCTTTAAAATATGCAAACAAGGTGAGGATTGCAGGGCAAGTCAGAGCTTGTTCTTGCAAGAGCAGATTTTTTCCCAGACCTGGTGGAAGACAGGCAGCAAGCATATTGTCAGGCCTTAGGAAGCTGGTTAGCTTAAGTTCTACTGAACACTATTTAAGATTTATTAAAATCTTAAAATTTTCTTGTATTTTTTACCAGAACTCCGCCGTGCTGTGAGAAGTAGTTTGTGGAAGAAAGAAACCAGTATCCATGAACATGAATATGGACCAGAAGAAAATATTGTTGAAGACACATATAAAAAGACATGCACTGTCTGTGGCCATGAATTAACTTATGAGAAGATGTAGTGTTAACCTATTTTTTAATTTGACTTTGTTTTTATGGTATTTTGTATTAAAGTCAAATAAATGCTTATTATGAACAAGCTGTTGCCAAATTCTGTGAAGCATTATATTTTTCAGTTCCGAGAAGCTCTGTGAAGAGCAGTATGCTTTAGCCTTTAAGCTGGATCTGAGGGTAGAATATAGCAACAGTTCAACAACTGGTATCTTCTTCGTCAAAAGTTGTTTGTATCATTGTACTTGATGCACTGATAAAATCAAGGTGAACTTCACATGGCTTTTCTGCATCCATCAGGAGGAAGGCTCATTATTTTCTCCTAACTCTTTGTTGTCTGCTTTTCAGTTACTGGTCATGGGTGGGCAGAGGGCTGATAGAGCATCACTCCTGGTGGTGGAAGGCCATCTAATGAGTCAGGTTCTCCTTGGGCTCAGATACACAACTCCATAAAGGAGAGTTCTCTTTTAAAAGGAAAGCTGCCTGCTTCCTTGGGAGGTTCTGATATATCTCTACTGTATTTTACAGGATAGATCCTTAGGTGTATTCTCTACATATTTTTTTTCTCTTTTTTTTTCTTGCCAACTTTGAAGCAGAGACCAAGGCAAGGGTCAAGACCTCTCCTTGGGGCAAGAGTGAAGTAGCGTTCCATGGCAGAGCTCTTTCAAATGCACTTGAGTGATGTTTGCTTTCAGTAGAGTGAATTTTCTTAAAAGTTTTAAATTCTCATTCTTGCAGCTGTTGGGGAATGCATGTGGCAATTACTGAAGTGAAGGAACATGTTCTGAAGTAAAGGATCATGTGTGGCTCTATATTTATTGACCACTGTAAATATGGCAGATTCCAGGGAGGTTGCTGGAGACTTCCTTTGTGAGCCTTGGACACTGTAGCTGTGCAGAACTGAAATGAAAACTGACATATTTCCCAGTATGGAAAAGTGGTGGGATATCTCCCATGGCTGGAGTACTGCAATGATGGTCGTAAACTCTTCAGGACAAGCAGACAAGCAGAGGCAGTGAGGTGGCTCTGTACATGAGGGAGAGTCTTGACTGTACAGAGCTCAAGGGCAGTGCTGATAAGGTTGGGTGTCAGTGGGTAGGGATCAGGGAAAGGCCAATGAAGCAGACATCCCACGGGGAGTCTTGTTACAGACCACCCAGACAGGGTAAAGGGGCAAATTAAATGTTCTATAAGAAGCTGGCTGGTGTTTCACAACCACTAGTCCTTGTTCTTGTGGGAGATTTTAATTTGTGGGATGTCTGCTGAAAACATCAGCAGAGGGGAGAGGCAGCAGTCTAGGAGGTTCCTGGAGTGTTTGGAAGACAAAGGACAGCTGGCAAGTGAGCTGTCCTGGTTCTGGCCAGGACAGTTATTGCAGTAGCCAGGAGGGGCGTAACCCAGACCTGGAAGTTGCCCTGTAGTGCCTCACACCATACACACGGGTGGGTGGGTCCTTTCCAGTCAGGGTAATATCGGGTTTCATGGGGTGGGCGTGTGAATTGATCATCTTTCCTGAGCACCGTATTATATCAATATTGATACTGTTTGTTTCTTACCTCACTGCTGTTTCCAGTAAATTGTTTTTACCTCAATCCTTGATTTGTATCTTTTGTGCCTCTAATTCTCATCTACTTTCTACTGGAAGGAGTTGAGCAAGTTGTGCATGGTTTGGAGTGTTTCAGTAGAAATGCTAAATTGGGGAACACCATTCCTAAACTACAGCATGAGCATGTCAGGGGCAGTGGCCTTGTAGTTCTGCTGCTTATGAACAGAGAAGGGCCAGTGGAACATGTGGTTGTAGGCCCTCTTAGGCACAGTGACTATGAAATTACAGTTTTCAACCCTTGATAAGTAAGGAACAAGGTCAACAAAACCTCTGCCTTGGCGTTCTGGAGGGTGGGCCTTGGCCTATTCAGAACACTGGTTCAGAGAGTCCCTTGGAAAACCCCCTTAATAACAAAGGGGTCCATGAGGACTGGACATGCTTTAAAGAGGAATCTTGAAAGGCAGAGGAGCAGACTGTGCCGGATGATGAGCCATCGTGGAGGAAGACCAGCCTGGTCTTCCTCTTCCTCCTGGCTGAACAGGATGCTCCTGCTGTAACTCGGGGAAAAGAAGTTGTGACCCTTGAAAGAAGGGGTGGACAACTCAAGAAGGGTACAAGGATGATGGCAGGTCATGTAGTGAGAAAATTAGAAAGGTGAAAGCTCGGCTGGAACTGGCCACCACTGTGTTTTTATAAATACTTTAAGAAAAGGAGGGTCTAGGAGAATCTCCATTGGTTATTGGAGGGTTGGGTATGGGAGGACATAGTAATTGAGGACAAGGAAAAGGTTGAGGTACTTGGGTTGTGAGTTAGACCCAAGTCCATGGACCCAGATGGGATTCACCCAAGGGCACTGAGGGAGCTGGTAGGAGAGCTCCCTAACCTGCTCTGCATTGTTTGCATCAGTCCTGGATAGGCAGGGAGGTCTGGGCTGACTGCCTTAGCCAGTGTGATGCCCATCTAGAAGGGATGGAAGGAGGATCCAGGGAACTACAACCTGTCAGCCTCTGTAGTGGGATGGAATAGATCATCTTGAGTGATCACACAGCATATGCACGAAAACCAGGGGATTGGGCCCAGCCAACACATTTTTGGGAAAGGCAGGTCTTGCCTGACCAACCTGATGTCCTTTTATGACCAGGTGATCTCCCCAGAGGGTGAGGGAAAGGCTGTGGATGTGTCTACCTAGAGCTGAGCAAAGCCTATGACACCAACTCCCACAGCACACTCCTGGAAAAGCTGGCAGCCCAGGGCTTGGACAGGAGTGCTCTTTGCTGGGTTAGAAACCAGCTGTACAGTCAGGCCAAGAATGGAGGTGAATGGTGTCACATCCAGCTGGGTGCTGGCCACTAGTGGTGTTCCTCAGGAATTAGTATTTGGCCCAATCCTGTTTAAAATCTTTACTGATGATCTGTATGAGATTGACTGTGCTCTCAGCATAATTCACTGATGACAGCAAACTGTGGGAATGTTGACCTGCTGGAGGGCAGGAAGGCTCTGCACAGGGATCTGGACAGGCTGGATCAATGGGCCGGGGGAAAAGGTGTGAGGTTCAGTAAGGCCAAGTGTCGGGTCCTGCCCTTGGGTTGCAACAGCCCTGTGCAGGCCGGCTGGAAAGAGGCCCAGTGGAGAAGACCCTACAGGTGCTGGCCAGCATCTGGCTGGGAGTGTGCCCAGGTGTCCAAGGTCAATGGCATCCTGGCCTGTATCAGCAATAGCGTGGCCAGCCTGGCACTGGTGATGCCACACCTTGAGATTTGTGTCCTGTTCAGGGCCCCAGTTCAGGAAGAACACTGAGGTGCTGGAGTGTGCCCAGAGATGATTGGTAGAGCTGGTGAAGAGCCCAGGACAAGCTGAGGGAACAGGGCTTGTTCAGCCTGGAGAAAAAGAGTTTCAGGGGAGACCTTACCCTCTCTGCTACTCTCTGAAAGGGGGCTGTGGCCAGGTGGGGGTCAGGCTCTCCTCCCAGGCAACTAGAGGATATGTGGCCTCAAGCTGCACCAGGGGAGGTTTAGGTCAGACATGAGGAACATTTCTTTACAGAAGGGGTGACTGGATATTGGAATAGGCTTCGCAGGGAGGTGGTGGAGTCATCATGCCTGGAAGTGTTCAAGGAAAGACTGGACACTGCCATGCCATGGTCTAGCTGACATGGTGATGTTCAGTCATAGGTTTACTCTGTGGTTTTGTTAGAGGAGACAAGGTGCCTGGCAAGGGCACATGATGCTTCCAATAATATAGGATGTCACTTTTTCAATGTTCTTCTCTGCAGCTATGCAGTAACCTGTCTGCCCACCAAGCAGAGGATTTAAGGCCTTACAAGACCAAGAATATGCCATGGGGACTTGGCTAGAGGAGGGAGGGAGGTACCAGCAGGGCTTTTGGAGGTACTCCTCCTTGTCATGGTTTCAAAACTCTGTTGTCTTGGGTTCTTAAACTCCTCTCCAGGGCAGATGGGGATGGGTGGTCACTGACTACTGCCCTTCTGTGGGCATGCTGCAGCATCAACCCCACCCCACAGCAAGCATCAGCCCACAAACCCCTGACCTCCTCCAGCAGCACTTCCCTTTCCCAGAGGATAAGAGGTGGCAATGCAGAGGGAGAATTTCTGCATCAGCAGCTCCTTGCACCTAGCAGCACATATGCTTGGCTTTCATGGCTGCAGGTTGGGGAGTGTGTTAGACCAGCTGTAGTGCAAGGAGGTGAAGGCTTGTGTGTTAAGTCAGGGTACCAGTGCTAGGAAACAAAACTGCTTCACACCCCCCTGCATTTAACACAAGCATAACCCAGCATGACTACTTTGCTTCAGTGTCTCCCAAACAGATTGGACAAACACTCTTAACAGCAACCTGCTTCACTTTAATTTATTGTTGTCTTTATGTGTGCATTTTTTCCAACCACACCACATTTCTACAGCATCTTTACACTATCCACCACTTCATATTTCAACAGTTCCAAGTTTCTCCAGTTAGCTGCTGGTATCACTTCATAAGCGTTTCACTCTTTCCTACAGATAGATCCAGCCAATCTCCCAGTAGTCAGGTGTACACCATTAGACCTAAAAGAAGGTGAAGGTGTTCAACAGACTCAAGAAATGCAATCAAATCCCATGCTCAAAGATTGGCATGATTGGAAGTTAAATCAATTTTGAAAGACATTGCTATTTGGTTTTAAAACACAGGATTACACTCAAGCATTTGCAACTGTATCCCCAGCATTAGTATTTGTCAAGGCTCAAAGAAAGTTACAAGTTTGCAAGTTCTAACTGCCTTACCAGTTTTACAGAAGTCACATTTATAGTCAGAACCCTCAACATTAGTTAATATCAGAACTTATACTGACCCAAGCCAGTGAAAAAACTATTAAACTCCAATTAAAACCTTTAAAGTATTAAATGTTTCCTAAAAATAAAAAAACTACAAGAAACCCTAATTGATTACTCAAGAACATTAACATAGAAAGATCTGAAGCCTAAGTCCGTGCATGACTGACAAAATCCTTGCATAAAGCAAATTTACAACAAATAACAATACACCCTGAAAGAATGGCGGAGGGGGGAAATCAGTAAAGTCAGAAAGGGCAAGCAGAAAAAGTAGGAGATCTAAGTCTATGAGGATATATAGGGTTGCTACAGGCCACACACAAAAATCAGATGAACAGTCAAAGCAAAATGTTCAATTTTTTACCCTCCTTGCTTAGTCAGGAGGTCAATGTACAGATGAAATTCATTACTAGGTATAATACCTAAAAAAAAAATTTATACAGAAACGAAATTACTCAAAGCACGTAATTTCCTAAGCTAAAACTAAACAGCACTGGGTATGAAATTCTTCAAAACATTAACCTGCAAAATGCAGAGACCACAAACAGCTTGGAAGCTCCCTGCACAGACAGACCTGAGCACCTAAGGCAGCATCTCTGCTGTTCACTGCTGCTCACTGTGGTACAGAACCCTCTGGTTTGGCCCTTATGTACCTTATGTTACTGGCCTAACTCAAAACTAAGCCTGTTCTACTTTCAGCTGTGTTCTCAGTCTAAGCCTCCTGTAATGTATCACTTAATTCGGCATTAAAACACTTCCCGAAGACATGGGAGCAATGTGCTGCTGTCACATTTTAAAGCGAAGGAAGCATAGCAGATGCAACAGTTGTTGCCAAGCCAGATGAGGAGAGAACACTTGTTTCATCCACTGTCACTAAGGAAAGATTTCTGACATCCGGCAGGTCCAGCCCAGCGCAAACGTGGCAGTCCAGTGAGTTATGGGCTGGAGCTCTGAACACCCAGGTAAGGCTTGCAGCATGGATGTCAGAACTTTGTTCCACTCCAACTCTTGCTTACTGTCTCTATTTATCAGTGAAGACTGCTACCAAGAGCAGTTCATGATTTCTTGACCACAATGCAGAAAGAATTGCATTCTTCAGAAGTGGTCCATGAAGTTTATCTACTGTTTATAGATACTGTAGTAAGACACTAGACAATACATTTAAAAAACATATCTCAATTGTATTTTATGTTCTTTTAAATGGTGCAAATCTGGCTTGGTAATAAAACAAATTTGTATGCTCTAGACTACTTTGAAAACGTGTTTCACATGCCCAAAGTTAAGAAACTTCCTATGTCATATACTAGAGAACTTATCCCACTGCTCACTGAGAAGGTGCTTCCCCTTTCATACTCACAAAAAAAGAATTGATCCTCATTTCTGCAATTAATTTGATTTAAGGGACAAGCAGAGGTAAAAAATTCAATTGCTTGGGGTTGGCTTTTTTTTGTTGTGAGGTTAGGAATATTTTGGGGGTGAGGAGTGTGCCTGATTTTTATATAGGCAAGAGGGGAGAAATAAAATTACTATAATGAAGAGAAGAGTCAAACTAAATTAAAAGACAACAAAAAGAATTAATAGTTTACTTCACAAATATCCCCTATTAGTCATATCTTTTAAGGCTTACAATGCTTACACAGTTTGGTTTTTTTAGAACACTCTGTTGTTTTATATAGGAGCACATGAAAGCCAGTTTTAGTAAAAAAAATTCTTCCATCCCCATTTTAAGTTTTGCCATTTAAAAAAAAATTAAATTTCACTAAAGTCCTGTAGATAAGACTCTGTCCACAGATGATCCCTCAAGCCTGCAGAGCACAGAACTGCTGAAACACAGCCAGAATGTGGTGGTCCAGTTCAGCTGTAAACAGGAGGTTCTCTAGTGTCACCATGTACTGCTGGATTATCTGGTGGTGCTGGCAGATAAAAAACAAAAACAAACCACATATGCTTACTGTTTGCACATTTATATCAGAATAGACAGAGAAGTCAAGATATGTAAGAACCACAAATGCTCTTATCTGAATTGTTTAGCACATCTAATTTCCACAACATAGCAGCCATGGAAAAGAAAAGCATAATGTAGAGGCACTGCTGACTGCAAGAAAGAAGCCAGCGCTGAAATCCTGCCTTGTGCTTTCTGTAACTCTTCACTCATGGATCCTGAGGTGTGTGCAGGACACAATGCTACTTGCAGGTATCTTAGGAGAATCCTGGTATTTCGTTTCCTCTGAAAACACATCTACTACCAGGGAAGGATTCCTCCCAAGGGAGAATTACACCACCACTCCCATTCTTCGACACATCTTGTGCTCACACAGGTAAAACCTCTGGTAACTAATCATTTTCATCCAGCTACCTGTGCTTATTAACTGATTTAATACAGAGCCAAATATTCAAAAATCATGTTTATTAGATAATTACACACCTCACTAAAAGGAATCCTGCAATCTTTTAATTCACCTATTTAAAACATGTCTATTTTAGCATTGTTTGCTCACAACTGTGCCCTTACTAAAAACACAGTTAAGTGGAAGTCAGTGAAACTCATAGCCACATCTTGAAATATTTTTGCAGTATGCTTACAGTGAGTTAATTTTCCACTCAGGATCACTCACTCCACAAGAGTGTGGCAGAGATTTGGCCAGAGCCAGAGTGTTGTGACCTGGCCCCACACCAGCCTCTGGGGAAAATGTGCTGCTGCCACCTACTGCTACTCTCGTGGAGCCTCAGCACTCAGCTTTCCCAATTAAGTATGGCCCCACCAACACCCTTCCAAACTGAGAAATGAAACTTACCTGCAGGAAGATCTGCTGCAACCTCTCTATACAGCTCTTGTACCAGGGTGTAAATACATCAATTCCACCAGTCTCGCAGCGCACTAAGTGCTCCGTTAACAACATAATGAAACGCTGCAGCAGAGGAGAAAAAAACCCAAATTCATTCAGTCTCATCAAATTAAAGAAGAATCCTAACCTAAGGTGAGAGGATCTGAGTGTCAGAAGTTTTGAACAGCACTGTAAGAATAATTATTTTGCTTGGCAAATACTGACTTTCATATGAAAACAACCATTTACCTTCTGGTTGTTCAGGAAATTGTGTGCTAGCAGAACTCCTCTCCTTCTAAGCACTTGAAAGTCATCAGATCCTACTCCAAACCAGTCTTTACACAGGGATGATCTGGACTGACTCCTCTAACCAATGAATGGTAAAGTCATCAACACCTCCCCATATTCTTATTCCAAGAAAATGCCCAAGATAGTAGTGATGCTGAAGGCTTGTAAATCAAGTAACTTCAAAACCTAAACCGAGAAGAGACTTTGACCATCATTACCTGGAATATAACAAGAAAGAGATTCTTCTGCTCACTCTGGGCTGACTCTACTTTTTCCTGCAAGCGCTCTATCTGCTCTTCCAGCGGTCCATCTTCCCGATCAGTGCTTCGGTCATCATCGTCATCATCATCATCACTGTCTCGCTGTAAATTACAACAACACAGGACTTAACCAGTAATTTGGCAGGTGTAGATATCATTTAATACCCTCCAGTTCCACATGTGAAAAGTTTTCTGCAGGACAACAGAAGAACAGCACACAATTCTGGATAAAAATTTGGAAGAAAAATGCTATTATGGGAAAGCCCTGAAAAAAAAATTACCAAGATTTCAGAGAAACCAGAGCAAGCATAGAGGTTCATCAGATTTAAGGCATTTTTCTCCAGGAAGGTGCTGTGGCTGACAGCCCAGATCAGGTGCCCCTACACCAGGGCATGCAGCATGGGCAACAAACAGGAGGAGCTGGAAGCCACTGTGCTGCTGGATAGTTATGACCTTGCTGTCACTCCTGAAACGCAGTGGGATGGATCCTGTGACTGGAGTGTGATTAACAATGGCCCAGGCTGTTCAGCAGGGGCATGGGGATAAAGAGACTCAGAGGAATTGCCCTCTACATGAAAAGTTGGATCCCGTGTGAAGAGTCTCTGAAGAACAGCCATGAGCTGGTGTAAAGTTGGTGGGTGACAATCCCAGCTGAGGCAGCAAAGGCAGCCTTTGGTTGGTGTCTGTGACCAGCCCCTGACCAAGAAGAGACTGCTGACTGCTGATGGAGCCTTCTTGCTCCAGCTGCAGGAGGCACCGTGCTCACAGGCTCTGGTGCTGCTGGGGGACTTCAACAACCCCTGCATATGCTGAAAAAGTAGCTGTAGGCAATCCTTGAGATTCCTGGAATGCATGGAGGATAAATTCCTCACCCAGCAAACAGATAGCCCTACAACAGGGGAGGTGTTACTGGATCTGCTGGTCACCACCAAAGGGGGCTAATGGGGAACGTCAAGCTAGGAGGCAGTGACCATGCCTTGGGGGAATTCACAGTCCTGAGGGATATGGGTCGGGAAAGGAGTCAAGAGAGGCCCCTGAACCTTAGGAAAGCAGACTTTCAGCTTTTCAGGACCTACTCTATCAGACTGCCTGGGAGACTGCCCTCAGGGACAAAGGAGAGGAACAGAGCTGGCAGATCTCCACAAGAGGGCAAGAGCTTGCAATTCCCAGAAGCAAGGAATCAGACAAGGAAGGCAGGAGACTGACATGGCTCAGCAGGGCACTGCTGGTCAAACTAAAACAAAAGAAGCAAATGCAGAAGCAGTGGCAACAAGGACATGTAACCTGGGAAGAGCATAGTAAGGGTGGGGAGGGGAAGGACAAGGCAAAGCTGGAATGAACCTGACAAGGGACACAAAGAATAACAGGAAGGTATGCAAGACAGAAAAGGGAAGTCAAAGAAGGTGTCCCCTGACAATGCTGGTACACTAAGAGGAAGGCTGAGGAACTCAAGCTTCTTCAGAAGAACTTCTTTTGCTGCAGTCTTCAATGATAACCACTCTTCCCACATCTCTTCGGTAGACGGACAGCAGGATGGGGACTGGGGAAGCAAAGTCTCTCCCACACTAGGTAAAAATCAAGTTCACAGCCACCTGAAGAACGTAAAAGTCTACAGGAGCCAATGAGATGCATCCTAGAGTCCTGAGGCAGCCAACTGATGTAGTTGCCAAACCACTGTCCATGACACTTGAAAAGTTGTGGCTGTCAGATGAAGTCCCAGGTGACTGGAAAAGTGAAAACATTGTACTCATCTTCCAAAATGGTAGAAAGGAGGACCCTTGGGACAACTGATCTGTGAGCATCACCTCTGTGCCTGGGAAGGTCACAAAACAGATCCTGCTGGAAGCTGTGCTAAGGCACATGGAGGACAGGAGATTATTTGGGACAGCCAGCATGGCCTTACCAAGAGCAAGTCCTGCCTGACCGACCTGCAGGCCTTCTATGATGGAGTGACTCCACTAGTGGACAAGGGAAGGGCAGCAGGTGTCATTTATCAGGACTTTGACATGGTCCTCCACAACATCCTTCTCTCTAAATTAAGAGAGAGATGGATTCAGTGGGTCAACTGTTACATGGATAAGAAATTGGTGACATCCAGAGGGTAGTGGTCAACAAATCCGAGTCCCAGTCAGTGGGACATCAGTGACCAGTGGTATTGCCCAGGGGTCTGTACTGGGACCAGTGTTATCTTGATTAAAGACAAAGGGGTCAAATGCACCCACTTCAAGTTTGCTGGTGACACCAAACTGAGTGGTGCTGCTGACACTTCTGAAGGACAAGATGCCATCCAGAGGGACCTGGACAAGCTCAAGAATGGGTCCTCCCATGAGGTTTAACAAGATTAAGTTCAAGGTGCTGCACCTGGGTCAGGACAACCCCCAGTATCAGCACAGGCTGGGCATGAACAGATCAAGAGCAGCCCCGTGAGCAGGACTGGGGGGTGCTGGTGGGTGAGAGGCTGGACATGACCCAGCCATGGGCACTCCCAGCCCAGAGAGCCAAACGTGTCCTGGGCTGCATCCAAAGCAGCGTGGGCAGCAGGGGAGGGAGGGGATTCTGCCCCTCTGCTCTGCTCTGGTGAGAGAGATCCCACCTGGAACCCTGCATCCAGCTCTGGGGTCCCAGCACAGGAAGGACATGGACCTGCTGGAGTGAGTCCAGAGGAGGGACACCAAGATGATCAGAGGGATGGAACATCTCTCTTACAAGGGAAAGGCCAAGATAATTTGGTTTGTTCAGCCTGGAGCAGAGCGGGCTCTGATGTGATCTAACTGCAACTTTCCAGTATCTGAAGGCAGCCTCCAAGAAAGAGGGACTAATTTTAAGGGCACGCAATGGTAGAACAAGGATGAATGGCCTTAAACTGAAAGACAGTAGGTTTAGATAAGAAATAGGGAAGAAATTTTTTACTGCGAGAGTAGTGAGGCACTGGAACAGGTTGCCCAGAAATGCTGAGGATGCCCTATCCCTGTTCAAGGCCAGACTGGATGGAACTCTGAGCAAGCTGATCTAGTGAAAGGTGTCCCTGTCCATGGCAAGGGTTTAAAACTAAGTGATCACTGAGGTCCATTCCAACCTAGGCCATTCTATGATTTCACGGTTTATTTAAGGCAAACACAGTGAAAGGTAATATGCCTGCTAACTTTATCATTACATGGTAACGATACATGGTAATGATTAGGTTTTTATTTTTAAAAACAATCTGGCACCGATTTTTTCAAATTGTATCTACTGCAGCAAGACAGGTAATTCATTACATAAATCTCAGTGCTTTAAAAAATAATGCACCTGGCGCAAATTCTCTCCTGCACTTGGTGCAAGAACTTAAATGAATCCAGCTGGTTAGCACAACAGGAAGACTGAAAACTGGAGCAAGTGTTTTGAAGTGCGGACTCCCTATATTCATGATCAAAAAGACTATTCTCAAGACTAGAAAGGGTCAGCACAGAAACTGATCTACTAACTAGGAACATGGCATCAAAAACAACATAATAGCACCACCACCCACAAAATACACCTAAGAACCAGCTCAGGTGACTAGTCTTAAACAAGACTACAAGGCATATATGAGGAAAGACAGGATCTGATGGATTATGGTAAATTCAAACACAAGACACTGCTTTAGTATCATATAGTTGTTTCTGTGCAAAGACATACATAAATTACCAGCTCAAAATTTCAAATATCTATAAAAGAAGCATATGTAATTTGGGATAAACGTGTTAACTCTATCTACAGCATAGGAAATGAAGTTCACAACCACAAGACAGGTATAGCTCTGAATCAGTATAAAAAATGAAAACTTACCAGAGTAACTGAGAATATAATTTTATTCTCTCTATAGGGACTTGCCTTTTCCCATCTATAGGGATTTTCTGTACTCAAAACACTGAAGGACCAAGACAAAGCAAGCAAGCCTTGGACTCATTCCGTGGTAAGGGAATAGCTTTCATGCTGGGGAAATCAAAACTTGATGGCATACTTTCTCTAAAAGTAATGGTCATGCAGCAGAGCAACAGCCTGCAGAACTACTCACTGTTGCAAACAAATGTTTCTTCCTGGCACAATACTCATTTAAAGTACTAAGTAATAAAGAGCTGCAGCAAGAGACAAGGACAGAAATTAAAACACTGGTACATTTAAAGATGCCAGAGAAGCTCTTTGCCTCACAGTAAGATCAATGACTGCACCTAAGTCTTCCATAATTAGAGGCATTTATTAACTGCTCATCAATATAGACTGAGGAGGCAAGCAGCATGGCTGCTGCTGTGAGTGAAGGAAACAAGATGAACTAACATTGGCAAGCTGACAGTTATTAGTGATCTCTCAAGAGAAGCTTCTGGACAAATAACTGACTTGACCTCTCTTCAAAAAACATCAGCAAGCTCTGTATCACATTTTGACACTCAACTAATTCAGAATTTTGGAGCTAGTTAAGGGTTTTATGCAGGTAAACACACTTACAGACCTCAAAGAAACACAGAAATCCTCTCTTGCTTTTTGTAATTCAGCATATTTATAAACTGACTTAATTCTGTCATAACTAAGTACTGCATTCAGTCAAGTTTCCTCAGGCCCTATCTTTTCCAGCTGCCATAGAAGAACACTCACTCCATTTTACTGGCCCACTTGAGACAAGAGAACTCAACAGCAGCTGCTTCCTCATCAGTCTGCTGTACTTAATAATGCAAGATCATGCAACTGTATTCAGGAAAATAAGCTGGAAGAAAAGAAGTGCCATGCCAGTGTCAGAATCCAGCAGCATCCATCAGAAGAACAGTAACAGCCAACTTCTTAATTGCAAATAGCTGTTTCTGTGCACTTCTGCATGGAAGCCACAAGAGCACTCTTTAACAGAACTTACTATGAATAATTTGTAACTGTTCTTACTATTCTCTAATAAAGTAATTGGAATCCAGATTAGAAGGCAAGCGGAAGACATGTTCATATTGGAAGAGAAACTTGTGAGAGAGAACTTGAACAGATCAAATACGCATGCACTCCCTTAGAAGATTTTACTAAATTCTTAAATTACAGCTAGGACCAAGAACATGCATCTGGTTTTTGATGTCTCAGTGCTACAGCTGACCACATCTCTGCAGACATGCTTCCTGAATAATCCTATGTTTTCAGTCCTTCCCAAAACCAACTGTGTGTCTGTACATCAGGAAGCAGGCTTCTATAACTCTGTTTAAAAGTTACCAATAAACTACTCACTCTTTTGTGCTGCCTGGCCAATCTTGCTTTGGTCTCCTCCAGTTCTTTGTGAATCTTCAGGACATGCTTATTCATCTTACGAATTGTGGAATGTAAGATCTCCCAGATATAAAACCTAGGAAAGACGCACAGCTCAAAACACCACATTACACAGTACTTGAAAATAGGAAACTAAATGCAGTTCCTTAACAGAAAAATTTAAGTGGGAGAATTAAAAATTCTACGCATCATTTCAGAAGACATTTACCAGAGTGAACGAACACTCAGTATACAGGAAAACATACTTGTAATTCAAGAAATCTTAACAATCAGTTCTTGCCTATTTGTTGCAGTACACTTCAGAGTCAGAATTTTATTTCATGTACACAGTGCAAGAGTATTAACATCAAACTTAACTCCTCAGATTGAACAGTTCTTCTGATCTCAATATGCAATGCATCAGTGGTGGTACAAGTAACATACTAACCCCAAGGGCCAGGACCGTGCCCAGCCAGCAGCAGTACAGCACACAGCAACAGACTCCGTCTAGGAACAGCTCCACTTCAGCGGGCTTAGACACTACTAGCAAAATAACATGCTAGCAGCAACATTGCACTGTCATACCAACATTCATACCCCAACTCAGAAAGAAAAACATTGCAGCACATATTTCGTAGAAAGGGCAAAAGCCTAATTGTACCTCATTCCACTACTGAGTTTTCAAGGATTGAACTATGTACTGGCAAGTTAAAGTAGCAAATCAAATAACAACCCAAACCAAGTTCTTGTTACCTGGTAAAGTCATGTGCCAGCTCTGAAGAAAAGATCCAGTTTGCTACTGCAGCACAGTCAACAATTTGCGTCCGAATCATCTTGTCCACAAGCACAGCAATCATCTGTATTTTGTGAAAGATAATACACACAAAATCTGTGTAAAATATTCCATCCTCAGATAAAACCAGAGAATTCGATGCAACTCCACATCAGCAGTATTACTGACTAATTTTGAATACTTTTAACAAACTGGGGAGTCTAGCTTAAAACATTTCAAATGAGGGGATCTGTATCAATTACATAAAGCATTCTAACTTTGTTAACAACCATACCTACTTCTGAAAGTACCACTCCTTGTTAGCATACATACTCCCATACAAAAGCAAAAAATACAAATATCCGAGTTGGAACTGAGGCCCTGAGAGACATGAGTGCTACTATTTGACATCAAAGTACTCCAACCAGAGCACACATACCTATCAGATCACCATTATGAAGGAGCTGCTGTTAGCCTACTCTCCTTGAACTGCAACAGCCCTCAAACATGACAGTAAGCTTTTCTCTACAGGGCCCATTAACTTCAGGACAGAATGAATGAGCATCCTGGAGTCAGCGGAAAGGCTTACTTGCTACAGGCACTGCCATGATTCTGAGGGAGTTGCAAGCCATCTAGCAGGCAACTGCAGAGGAGAGTTACTGACTAAAGAAGATGCAAGCTGTTCAGAAAAAAAGGGCTTATCTTAGTTACTCATGTGATTGAATGCCACAGTATCGAAGAACCACAGCCTGCACGGTATTTATCCTTACAACCACCCGTTGTCATATGAGGAAGTGTAATAAAGCTCCTTTTAAGGAAGGAAAATTAAAATAACTGAATGAATCATACAGAGGACTCAGCACTCAACTTTCAAGTCCTAGGATAGTATCCTATGCTCTATTTATCTTTCTGCATTGCCAGGAAGGATTTCTGATTATTCAGCCTGGTCTTCCAAAAAACACACATCCAGGATCTTGACAAAATACTTAAAATCCCAATGTTAAAGTTTCTCTTTATGAAGTCACCACCAGCCTGCTTTAAAGTCCAGGGACTACTGACTCCTACTATTAATCACTATCTTCAGCACAGACCACTCATTAGTGCTTTAAGCATATAAGCATTGCTGGTAGGAAACAAATCAAAGGATGTTCCCGTAGACAAAGGAGTAGGGTGAACAGCCTGAAAACAGACTCTGGTTAAATGCCCTGCTGTGAAGGCACCATTCCTTCTATGTGACAAGGAGGCTGAGGACTTAGGAATAAGATAAAAACGCTTGATCAGAAGCAAAAAACACTGAAATGCAGTGAAAGCAAGAGAAAAGTTCCATGATTAAGTAAAACAGCAAACAGCAGACTTTCCTAAGTTTTGCACTTGAGATTTTTGAAAGGGATCTTGATTTATTCTTAAAAAATTAACATGACAATTTAGTCTGGGTTTGAAACCTCCATCTCACGTTGGTAATGCTGTGATATAAAGGAATGAAGAAGAAGGTGATACAGATATTACACTGCAGTAATGAAATTTCTTCTGATTCAGTTAAATGGCATCAAAAAGTAGGTCAGACTGTAAAATGTCAGATTTTCAAGGTCAGTAAAGTGGGTAGTAAGTTAAATATGTTTTTAAAAAATCCTCCTTTTATGATGTTTTTAAGAGAGGCAACAGCTTGCATAGGTATCTTCTAGATGCTCATTTTTTCCACTAGAGACTGGACCACAGGTCTAGTAGCAGATGCAAGGATTACTCCTGGTTCTTAGCGGCATCACTTCATATAGTCTGGCCTGTGCAACTGAGAGGTACTTTCCAGCACAGAAATCCACTTTCCAGCAACACAGACAAACCAGCAAGGAATACATGAAGTAACTAACGCAGGCAAAATCAACTCGAATTCCTCATTGATTTCTATTAATAGAAAAATGACAGCTGAGGTAAAACATAATTGCTGTGAAGAAACTCAACAGCTTAAACAATGGAGGTCTTTTAAGGTGTTATCATCCCTGGCTCGAGAGTGAACATTATCACAGCAATGTCAGACTGATCTGCTCTGAACAGCGACTACTGGAGCTCTACTCACCCTGCCTACACACAACAGTGACTCCAGCATAACTCCTGTGTAATAACTGGACAGCTTCCACTACCAATTGTTGAGGGAAAAAAAAAAAAAAAAAAGCCTAAAATCCCTGGGCTTCCACACTTCTAGGTTGTGGCCTGTTTTAGATATGAGACCTACATCTTATTTAAATTTACATATTTATATTGCTTTCCAACTTTGAATAAAACCATGGTTTTAGCAAAAGTTATTCTCTTGTTCAACAACCAGCATAGTATGAATCTGAGTCTTAATGACAGTCCTTGCCCTTTCACAGTGAACTCTTGAGAAAGAAGCAGCACCGCTGATGGTATATATTTTGCGTTCAGCCTTCATTTTAGTAGTAGCAACACTAAATACAGCCTAAACTTTCCTTAGAATGACAATAGACAAGTTGTTTTTAAAGGATATAAACCAAACAGTACATTTTTTTATTCACATATGACCTCTGTGAGCTGAAACTCACAAAGATCCTTGACATTCCAGCTTCTTACCTGTGGATGATTCTTCCAAACCTCATACACAACTCTCAGAACATGAAGCTTCCCCTCATCACTTTCAGCAAGTGTTTTGAAGACTTCATGAAACCTTTTAATAGAAGTAAGTAGTCAATGGATAAGCTGGGACCAGGTCAAATGAGCAGCAGATGTAAGGGAAGTGGTTTAGATTGGCCAAAAGAAAATAATGTGACTATCTACAGCATTTCTTAAGACAACTGTTCTCTGGAACATATTATCATCCTGAGCTAAAATAGTCTACAAAGAAATTACTATCTCCTAACAGCAACTTATATGCCAGTGGTGAACCTACTTCCTGAAACTAGGCTACATTTCTCAGGTTCCCAAAAGCAGGAGGCACTTTTTTGCTTTATGTGCTTATCTATACAGCTTAACATAAATCTGCTGCCTTTTTAGCCTTAGACCTTCCTCTTAACGTGTTTCTCCAACTTAGGATAAGTGTCTGAAGTACCTCTTATCCAAGGAGAGGCTGCAAAAAGCATCTATTTTAGCAGTTACTCTGACTGCTACACTGCATTCATAGCCCAGCTTATTGTAATGTAACTAAAGCATAAGAGGCTCTTGTTGATCTCTTGGCTGCCACTGCTGTTATGCAGCAGAGAAAATACCGTGGTCTAAGTATTTGAATCATCCTGCCTCTTTTACTCCTGACTGCAGGTTACTACCTGCAGCTTCTTGTCAACATTGCCTCTGTAGAACTTCCAGGTGCATGATTTTGTAGTAGTTTTATCTATCTTAGGGATAGATAGAAAAACAAGGCATAGAGATGCACGTGACTACCTTTCATATAACAAAACCACTGGAAATCAACTCCAAAACACAAAGAATTAAAAATAGCATTCTAATTTTGCTAAAAATGGTACAGTAAATTCTTTGCAGTTCCAGTGTATCTTTAAGGGATAAACTCCAAGGTCTTTTAGGATGGATTTTACTCTGCTTTGATAGACAAAAGAAATGAACAGCAGACTGTTTTGAAGTTTCATATTTTCTTTTTCTTTCCTTTTTTAAATACAAATGTAATTGTCCTAGATTCATATTCATAGTACAAGATATTGCGATGACAGCTACCCATTCATTGAAATGTAGGGAGAATCCTTTTTTCTTTGCCATAATCAGCAAATAAGCAATACAAAAATGAAGTAATTTTCCAAACCTGTCTCATTTACATAACATGACTGCAATGTATACATTTCTGTTAATTCCATTCATAATGTATAATACATCTATATGTACAATCTAGGATTTACACTACCATTCCTTCAGTAAGCAATGTCATTAGCTCTCTTAGTCATACTGCTTTATAGAGTACCAACACTGCTGAAGCTTGCACTCCACTTCTTTTATCATGCATTTCACTTAAACGGTTCTGTGAGCCCCAAAATAGTGCACATATACTTACTTTGCCAGGGCGCTGAAGGAGTGGCTAAAAGACTTTGCAGCTAGATGGAGCAGAGTCTGAACAAAGACTTCTATTTTCAGAGGGTTGAAAGTAAATCCTTCACCTGCAAGTTATTTGAAGTTGAAACTAATAAATACTTAAGTAAAGCATGTAAGCTACTCATGCAGCTGTAGAGGTAACTTATGGTTTTAGCTCATTTCACAAGAGTTCCATCAACAGAGTTCTGCAGGGTTGAGCAAGGAGCTAGTAAAGACTCCCAAAAAATGTACACTTACAGCCTCCAATTTTGCCATGGAGATGTGCAGAAAGCTTCCTCACAAACCTGGAATTCTATCAGACACACAGCCATACCACCAATGTGTGACAGCACTGATGGCAGCACAGAAAGTCAGCAAAGGAAACTGCATCTGTGCACCAAGATGAGGGCCTGGGAAGGCCATAAAGATAGGGGTGTGGGTGAGGAGGGGGGGAGGGTAAGAATTATTAACATACAGAGGTCAATCATTTAGGATATAGGAGAAAGGTCCACCAGGCATGTACAACAAATATGGCTACTATGGTGAATGGTGTCAGGTGCCCTCCTACAGTTCTAGACAGGCAGAAGGAGGAGCATTAATTAGTGGGTAATGCCCAAAGCAAGTCAGGAAACATGAAAGTGGACCCCAGGGAAAAAAATATACCGGATCATGGTTTCTCTCTGCTTGTGTAGGTGAACCCTTGCAAGTACTACAAAAACAATGAAGCATTTGCCATTGTTTAGATAACCTCTAACTCTCTCTCACACCACTCACTCCATAAAACACTCAGGCTTTAGGAATGAGTGCTGCCTGTAGCTGCAAAGCCAATGGGAATGTGAGTAGTCCCACCATGAGTTTTCATCTGTGGAACATGGCAGCCAGCAGGCTGGCTGTATGTGTTGTGGGACTGCCCTGAGCGGTGGGAAGCTCTTAGGGCAGAAGCACGAAATTTAAGAACTGCCCTCTGCAGCTGAAAGCAAAGGGAGCGTTAAATTCTTTTACTCTGTCAATAATTGCAAGAAAACACACCTCAAGCACCAGGTCATCTCTTTTAGGAAAAGCAGGCAGGCCTCTGCATGTAAGATGTTTACAAAAAAACTAGCAGTGGTGTATTTATTGCTAAATTGAAACCAACTACTAGAAGGAAAAGCATACAGGTCTGTGAACCAACACATTCAGCTCCAAAACACAGCAGATCAGTCACACACAGAATAAATGACAGCTTGTTAAAGCCTAACTGCTTGTATCTTACCATCGTCATCATCCTGGTTTGGATTAGGTACATCTTTTAAAATGCTGAAGATTTCATCATTGCTGGCCTTATTTTTAATTGCAATTGTTAAACAGAGTGCCACAGTATATCCAGGAAGAGACCCTGAACAAAAACAAAAAAGAGGTCAAAAATATGGAAAGGCAAGTAAATGAGCACTTTTAACATGAGCCTGCCCCGCAGAGAAACAAGTACCCTTCCCAGCTACACCTAAAACTTGGTGTTTCCAATATCACTGTCAACCTCAATATGCCATAAAATTGATCAAAACATTTTCTGCTCTTCATGTTATATTCAAAATTTGGAGTAGAACTTTTAGACCTCAGCTCACGCAATCACATTTCTCACTAAATCTCTACTTCAATTTCCACCAGGTTTCTAAAAATACAATACTTCCTTGTTTTTCTTCATTGTATCTTTGATGATGACACTTTTATGCTTAGGACTGTATTTACACTGAGCAATAAAAGGAATAATAAGGTCCCTCTCTACTCCAGTCTTTATGGTATCTGTTCTTTCTATATGCTCATTAAATCAAGTTTACTGGTAAAATATTCTACTGCTTCATGAAGTTCAAAAAATAATTTCTCATTATCACTTCAGATGCTGATTTCCATAGTATTGTGCTCAAACAGTTGAAATAGATGAATTGTCCAATTTTAGACAAATAATACTGCACAACACCACAGCCACATCAGCAACAGTAGCTTGATGTATCTGGATTTTATTTGTTTTTATTTTTATTTGCTTCATAAGTAGCAGACAGGACTTTATTAGAGAGAACCAGGCTTAATACATATTAATTGCTCATGTGAAGTGTATTTACCCATACAAAAATCGTGTATATTAATTTGTTCTGTATTCTTTTTCATGAAGACAACTCATATTACAGTCAATCTAGTGTACTCCCTTGCTCTGAAATACTACTTCTTCAACTTGACCACTAGTAATTTTAATACTTACTATTGCTCTCATCTCCATATTTGTAAATGCACACTGGATTAGCAGGACTGAGGACAGAAAAACTTGCAGGAACAATGTCTATTATTCGCTGATGGTAGGAGAGTCTGGAAATAACAAGTTCCATGGCAGCAGAATTAAAAAGGGAATAACACCACAGCTAATGACTCCATTATAATGCTTTTTCTTTATTTAACGTCCATAGAACAAGATTCAGGATGCCTATACAACAGAATGGTAGTTTCTGCTGAGTAGTAAGAGCTAATAAACTAAACTTACTATGTATGTTTTCTATTTTAGTGTATGCTTTCTATTGTAGCTCTGTGAAGCTAGAATTCCATCTTCGTACAATTTGCCTTGTGAAAAAGCTGCTTGCTAAGAAATTTTATGCAAAAACATGCGACTTGCTGCAGAAAGCTAGCAAGACGTCAGTATTCAAAGTAGGAAAAATATTAAACTAGACATCTTCATTTTACTTTTCAGGTTTGTTTCACTCCCACAAAGACTTCACCTGCTATCAGAGTTTTCAATGAAATGGAAGAGTGCCACAGAAAAAAATGCATTTGCTATACAGCACAACACTTTCACACTTTGGATATGGAATTCACCCAAACCTTGATTGTTTTCATGTAAGATGCTGAATAACATAGGCTTTTTCAACATTCTGCTCTTTCTCTCTCGTATACCACCCCAATTTCAACAATTTTAAACCCAGACAGCTTATCAGAACTACTGACTATGTAGTCTTGTTAGGTTTGGAGATTTTGTTTCTTTAGACACTTGTTCATTAATTTTAAGTAAATGAACATTAGAGGCACCTATAAAAATTAAGAGCAGAGTCTCTATTTTTGGTACAATTAATGGTCAGTTCCCTCTATTTCTGTGAAGGCTGAATAGTTTCCAAGAATGTAACCCAAGTGATCTTTCTTCCCATGCCTATGATGAAACATGTCTTTACATAACTACGGCATCCATGGATAGCTCACTACTGTCTGCATCACCTGTTTCTCCCTCTCTTAAAGCAGTGTCCCACCAGGTAAACCAGATTAAAAAGCATATATAGACTAATCTTTTACCTGAAAATTAATTGTAAGAACAGATGTGCCCAAGACAGTCAAGTTAAAAGGACTCTGACAGTATTCATATGAAACTTTGCCTTGAATGCAACTATGGAAAGATCTTACTTACCTCATGCACTTTTCCAAAACTTCTCTCACAAATTTGGGTTTGGGTTTTTCAAGGTCTTGGGTAAGACAATCTGACCTATCAAAGGACAGAATATAATGGCTTTTACCAAAAGGATTTAGTCTTTTCAGTCTCTTTTTCGCTTGGTCTAATAGTACAAAACAATCAAGAGTCTGAAGACAATGGATGTGCTGGACCATTGGAGTGTAGGCACTTTTAAGCCACCGAGGCAAGTTAATTGCTACTTCATTATTGGCAACTGGCATTGCTGGAATCTCATCTCTGTGTGATAAATTTTCAAGTAACCTCCCTTCCTCCATCATATTAAAAATAATTTGTGGCTATGGCTAGCTGGGTTTCCCTTTCCTTAGGAAAGGAACCTTGAGTGATTTCATAGTCTGTTTCTCTCTCAGCTCTTCTGGCTGATTTCAAATGCATTGCATATAAAGAAAAGCCTGAAATACAGTTACTTGCAAGATTTGTGAAAAATGGCACCTTGTGAGAGAGATCCACAGAAGCACTGCCATCAAAGAACATCCCGGCAAACTAAAATTACCTATTTGAAGACTGCTGCTGAAACGTAAATTTTAAAGAATTTATAGAAATTTTAGAGGAGCTAAGATTTTAGTTAGAGATAAGCCTCACTCGAGTTAATTAAAATAAATGAGTAGGCCTTGATGAAGTTAAGAGTTAGTAGTTAACTAATAATTGATTGCTTGTCGGCACAATGTTTAGTTAGCTGGGTTTATAATGAAGAATATACTGACAAATAGCTTTTAGGAACGTAAGACAGTTGTGGGCCTCCTCTGTTCTGAAACCAATCGAAGACAAGGAATGGGAGTTCTACCAAGAGTTCATTTGTCGTATTTTCATTGAAAAGGTAGAAAGGTCAGAACAAGGAAGACTTAATTTACTTCCTCATTTTGGGATTCCACCCCGTGAAAGGGACCACTGACCCATTTCAAGGAAGAAACTACGCATGCTTAATAGAAATGCTTTTGAAATTATTAGCATATGAAGGAATGGGATGTACTAAAATTATGAATATGTATTTGTATTTTGGGTATTCAATACTTCTATGGATAAAAGAGCTCGGTAATCACCTGGAAGGTGTGGTGTGTATTTGGGAGCTATCCTGTACACTGCCCAACGTTGCAATAAACATACACTTCTAACTTTAAACTGTTAGGGAGTTTTTGTCCATCACAGTTGGATATCGGTACTAAATCAATATCCTTATTTTTTTAATAAATCACTGCCTGGTAAGTCAACATGGATGCATGCCAGGATAGCCACCAAGCACTCAACTCCACAAGAGGACAATGCAAGAACCTTAAGTAAAGCCAAAGAACCCTACCAGAAGGGCAAACCCCTCTCCACAAGGGCTCTCAGGCAGATTGCCTACAGAAAGCACGTACAGTCACAGGCTATGGAAACTATTCCATGGAGGACTTGGCCTCAAGGGAATCTTCTTTGCTACATGGGTGTCTGGAATGGAAATCTCAGGGAACCTGTGCTCAGAACTCCTGCTAGAGATGCAGGTTCAAAATGTGACACAGTAAGAACAGATGGCAGGGCAAGCTCTGATGGAACTTCAGGCACAAGGATTTGGTAGGTGGGAAAAAGACCACAAGGTCTCAAGAATAAAAATTGTAATGAAAGGTTTAGGGTAGGGGAGAGCACAAAACAACAGGTTTGAGTTCAGGATATAAAGAATCAGCACAACCATTTAAGTAAAGAAAAGGTATGAGGAGACATTTTGTAAAGCTCGTGAGCAATGACAGAAAGTGGAGGACAAATTATAGGGATTACATTTCTGCTTCTCCTCTTTAAGGAATGCAGAGACTGGCTTGAGATATACCACAAAATTCACCAGGGACAATACAGTGATTAAAGAGATTACCAAGATAATCTACCACTGAGTGCTGGTGGACAGGTAACAAAAGGTCTCTGATAACCTAGAGGAAAACCATTAAAAAGTGCCACCATATTGTGACACTTTCTGGATGTGTTTGAAATACTGAGGTTTTAGCAAGGTTTTAAGGTATTAAGGATTGAATCCAAAGGATAGAAACTTACCAGTCTTCCCAGCTCCAACGGAACTGAAAGTTGCTCAAGTGGTGCGAAAACCAGTTAATAAATCTTAATTTAAAAAGAAAAAAGAAAAAAGCTCTGTTAAATGTGAAAAGTGCAGGAAAACTTTCAGTTGAGCTTTTCTTATAAATGCCTTCTACTTTTCCAAGACAAGCCTAAACTCTTTAAGCTATTACAGCATTAAACAGGCATTTATTTGACAGATACAAAAGACTCAGTTTAGAGAGTTATAAAGAAGATGTCACGGACAAATAGCCTGTCATGCATTTCACATGAAGATATGAAGTATTTAACTACAATTAAAATGTAAACTTATTGTGAATACACAACTTTCACATTTTTAATGAGTCATTAAACACTCTCCTACTCAATGCAGACTTCACTGAAAGGCTAAAAGCACGACCACTCTGGGTGGCCCATATGCCATTAACTTCTCTTCCAAGTCATGTTCCTGACCACCAGGGAGCAGGCACAGTATGCAGCAGAGTGCCTGCTACACAACCATGAACAATTCTGAACACGGAAACATTTTGAACATGGAAAATCTTAACTGTCCTGCATAGACAGCTAAACTTGCGTCCTGCAGGGGGGTGTTCCCAGGAGGAGAGGCAAGCAGTAAATCCTCTCTGTCTTCTCTGTAGATCACTCAAAGCCACAGCCCACAAAACATTTTGAATAACATCAGGTAGCTCTAACAAGGCTTTATGACTACTCTTTCCACAGCCTCTGTTTTCTTCTCCACTGGATATCAAAGAATGTTTTCCACGATGTCCAAAACATATTTACCTGTCCACACATGTTGTATTCATTGTGTCCAAACGCATGTAGAGCATTTCTGTGGCTTGTGCAAGCTTAAAGTTTCTTATTAAGGTTTACAAAAAAAAAGTAGGGTGAGTCAGATGTTTTTCCTTTCTGGTTTTTAATAGAATGTCATCAACTTTCTGTACTGGAAGCTCCCTGAGCGTACTGCAAAATCACGTAAATCACAGTAGAAAAAGCAAAGAATATGTTAAGTTCCACCCTCTAATCCCAACCTGTTCTTCTCTTATGGCAACAAGACTGCTGCCTTCTTCCTGAAGGACAGAATTCACATCATGCAACAAGCAATGCAAGTGTTACAGGAAAGGTTTCCTGCAGAAACTGTGAAATATCAATACTGTAAATATTAATAGTATTTATTATTGTCCCATCAGCTACAGAACAAACAAAATAAAGTCTGCATTTCATAAATGCTCCTCAGGAGCACAGAAAGGATACAACTTGTGGTAAGGAGCCTGGCTGAAGTTTGCAGAGCTCAATCAGCAGTGTTGTGTACATGACTTCTATATGTGGTGGAGATGGCAGTTGAAACAACTCTGCAAATATGACCTATGGGAGAGGAAATCACAGAGTAAGATCACAGTTCTATGCAAACTGTACAACTCTCAGCTTCTCAATAGTGGCCATCAGTCTTAAATAATTACATATCCCAGAAGACCTATTTTTTCAATATAAAATGCACATTCCAGGAAAGAGAAAGAACCAATAAGAGGCAGTTGTGACACAACACTATACTAATACAGTCCACTCTAACTACTCTAATCATTTCATACTAAGCAGCATCACGCACTTACCATTTCGTACAACACCAGCATTATACATCTATTATGTCTAACAAACATAGCATGTAACTGTAGAAATGGGCACAGTTATAATATGCCCTAATGCAGTGATACCATATGATCTGAGAAATGCAGAAATAATCTGATCTTGTTGAGTAGTAAATAATGAAGCCTAAGCATTTAGTATGAAAAGAATATCTGCATTAAAACTACATTTTTATCTTTTCCATTGTGCCCTCTTCTCCTATACAAAACCATATATAAATGGAGTCACAACTTTACACTGAGAATTCCAACCAGCATTTCATACAACAAAAACGTATGCTCACTACCCCTTGGAAAAACCCTTCTAAGAAACATGAAAATAATCTTGCAGTCAGCTTTTGTGCTTTTTTATTTTAAAGTTTGACTATAATAACAGCATATCAACCTTTGAGTGCTAGAAAAAAAGTCATCACTGTACAACATCCAACTCTGAGTTTTTGCCTACTTTGTATTCCACTCAACTAAATTTAAATTACTTCAAAGGAATTGGTAAACTTTGATTCATTATGGTTGATTAGTTTCTTTAAATTTCTGAATAAAGCTTAAAGGAACTTTTTTTTTTTTTAAGAAAAGTCTTAGTTGTGTAAGAAATCAGTATCATTTATAGATCTCAGAAACATCAATGAAAACACATCAGCTGGTATCGCTGGCTGGGAGCTATGTACAAATCACAAACAGGATGGGACTGTTGAGGAATGTGTCTCGAGGTGTTTATTTTTTAGCAACAGTCTCATGATGTGGTTAGGATAATGGGAAGATGTTAATAGCTTACATTTTAGGTAGCAGACTAAGAACTTAATGTTACAACTTATTTTAAAAGCTTTCTGACCAATCACACAGAGCAAAAGCAAATTGACAGTAGTTCTATCCAACCAGTATAAATACATGTACCTTTGGTTAAAACAATGCTTGCTTTATTTCAAATACAATACTTGCTTGTAAATCTTAAGATACAATGCACAGAGCTCCATTATTGAGCTTAGAACTTCCTAATATCTCACCAGATATACTTTTCTGCAACTTATGGAGTTATTCTACCCAAGCATTAATACACAGACCATTGTTCTATCTGTCCTTTCTTCCTACTTGTATAATTTTTTCTGCTGACAAATCTTAAACTACTGCCTAGCTCTAATCACCATCCTGGTGTCTCTGAGGCCTGCCTTTTGCAACGTGCCCAAAACCCTCTGATTTTAAGGCATCTAACAGCTGGGACTTTTTTTTCCAAAGGAAGGACTCGAATGCATGAAGAGACTGTAAGATGCTGGGGAACATTTCTGTGTCAGCATAATTTGGATATTTTGTTCAGACAGATATGGCCAAAAGGTAGGGAGAACTCTGC
The DNA here is from genome assembly GCA_003676055.1 of Chloebia gouldiae. NCBI lineage: Eukaryota > Metazoa > Chordata > Aves > Passeriformes > Passeridae > Chloebia > Chloebia gouldiae. The sequence continues at coordinate 2,191,798 of QUSF01000029.1, forward strand.
TGGGCAGAAAATGGCTCCATTTTTCAAGATGGCAAATAACAACTGGACGACCAGTTGCATTCTGAAACTTAGTGAAATTTCACAAGAGAAAAAGGGAATTTTTACAATGTTAGTCATAGAATTGTACACTTTTAGTTTTTGCATCACTTTTTACAGCACTTCAAGATACTGGAGGTAAAATCACTGTATATGCTTTAATATTAAGGCACAAAATGATTCCAAATTATTCCTAACTGCAGGGGGCAGGCCCTGAGCAATGACCCGTGGGGCCTCGAGCCCCTTGAGGTGGGCTGGCAACTGCTAGGCTTTTTTTTTTGGGGTTTGGTCTCTTTCACCATGCAGCAACTGACAGAACAAGAGGTCAGAGTCTCAAGCTGCACCGAAGGAAATATAGATTAAATATGAGAGAAAAGTTTTTCACAGAAAGGGTGATAAAAGTATTGGAATGGTCTGCCCAGGGAGGTGGTGGAGTCACCATCCCTGGAGGTGTTTAAAAAAAGACTGGATGTGGCACTCAGTGCCATTATTTAGTTGAGGTGTCAGGAACAGGTTGGAATCTATGATCTTGAAGGTCTCTTCCAACCTTGTGATTCTGTAATTTTTACACTGTTTAACGTAATAAATTTAATACTGTTCTGAATTCAGAGTAAAAAAAAAGAAAAGAAATGACCAAAACTCATGCAATTTCACAGCAATCAGAATATTTAGCATTTTGGTAGCAAAATGAATTCTCAATCCCACTTCAATATTCGACATAGGATTATTTTTTGTCCTAATTAGCTCTGAAAATGATACTTCTAATTACTTCTTTATAAGGCCTTTATACAACAAGTTGCTTTTACTGTAGTCTGTTAATTCCTCTGAATTTTTGATGAAAATTAGTGCATATGGCTCTGCAACTTGAAAACACTTTTCATTGAAGGCAGTAAAAGAAGATCTGTCTTGCTCTGCTGGTACATGTAACAGTTGTCTAGAATTCTCTAATAAGGAGAATGTCCTGGAGGAAACATGTTCCTACTTCATTAGAAGTTTTTTTCCAGGGCTAGTAGGACAAAATAATTTAAAACATCCAAACATAAAAGCATGCAGAACGGCTGAGTCTAACTGGAAATCATCAAGTCAAAAGCCCCCTGCATAAGGCAAGATCACCTAGAGCAGGCTGCTTCGGGCTGTGTCCTGCTAGGTTTTGAACCTCTGCAACTCTTCCAGTGCTTAATCACCTTTGCATTAAAAACAGATTTTTCTTATATTTAAATTGAGTTCCTTGAATTTCAGTTGGTGCACATTTCCTACTATATTTAAGTTTAAAATGGAATGCACCAAGTTAAAATGACAACAAAAGCACAAGACTATCACTCAACTGTACATAACCAACTCATTTAAAAGCTGCTGGTTTAATTTAACAAAATTCTGGTTGATTCCCAAATCAAACTATTATTTAAGGAACCTATAATGGAACTAACAGGGAGGCATTACTTGTGAAATAATGGAGCATCAAAGAGGTGATCTATAAAATCCATACCTCTACTATATGGTAGTTCAAAGGGATCTTGTTATTTCCTGGATAGCTCAACAGCTGTGCAGCACTGTAAAACCACAGACACATTAAATTCAAACATAACACTGCAAATGTGATATAAAAATCAAGCAATAGAATTATAGAAATAAAACCAGCACTGAATAATTCAATAACCCTTCCAAAATCTGTTATTCAACCCTCAGAGTAGTGAAGAACAGAAACAGCACAAGGATTCACTAGCATTGCCTAAACTATGATATGTGTAATAATGTACTCTCTGTGCAGCAGTAACATCCCTTGAACACTATCCTGCTACCCACAGTGGTTTAGCACAGAACTCATAGTGATCTGTAATTATGGCTCGTGTACATGAAAAGGGGAAATATATCCTGAACAACTAAAAGTTCAGAATAACTTGAAAGCCCAATTAAGCTAATGGTTTATAGAAGAAACTCTCATGGTTCAAATGCCTTATCTTTTAATCAGGTCATTATCACCTATCATTTGTGCAAAGCTTCTGTCTCTCCTGGTCTTTTACTTTCCTCTGAAAGACTATCCCAGTAATGGCAACAACACCAAATTTCTAGTTTCTGCCGGATCAAACAGCTGCAACTGCAAAACTTTATCACATGCCATCACAAAAAACATTATTTCTACCCATTTCATGCATATTATCCAGTGTTTCTATCATACAGCAGTGTGACAGCTGTGGCAAACCATCTCGGTTATCAATTACCCACAGCAGACACTGCTTGGGCAGAAATGAATAAAGTGCCCTGACTGCCTCCTGGCACAGCTGAATTGAAACTGATGAAATCTGGCCCTGCAGTGACTCTCCAGAGTGAACTCAATTACGTCTGGCATGTGAAACCCACAGGAAGCACAACAAGGAGGTGTCCATAAACACCAATGCTCAGTTAGCTGCAGATGGACCAGCTCCATGCTCACTGCCCCAGCTAATCAGCATTCCAGGAAGAACAACACAGCCACATTTCCACATTTTCCAGAGAGGTCCCTTGAGGTATAAGGCGTGTCTGCATATTTTTGCAGCACATGCCTCATTACCAAGAGATTCCCTTCCCAAGAAACCACTGCCTTCTGCATTATGCAGACCCTCTGTTATCTGGATGTTATGGATACACAGTATTCCAGGCAACAGTTTCAGCAAGATAAATGCAGTCAACAAACTTTCACCACCAGCTTTAGGAAACGTCTGATCTGCAGCTCTTGCCTAACCAGTGCAGGACATATCCCCGCTGGCACCAAAGCCATGGTAGCAGTTAAAAAGTGCCACAGTCCCCAGTACTAAGCTCCTCCTACCAAGTCTTTCTCTCTTTCCAGTGAGATTTGATGATGCAGTGGAGGTTCTCCTCTATTACAAATCTCTCAACAGAGTGGCTGCCAGGCATGACAGGACCCTGGTAAAAGAAAGTGAAGACTCATGAATATAACTGCTAATGCAGTGGTACCACAGGCAACAAGCTTTCTTAGATACATTTACAGGTAGAAAAAAGTAGACCAACATCCACATAAACACCATGAGGTTTCATCTGCCCTATATCCTTCAGGACTGAAAAGCTGGTATGACACATTTCCAGACAAACCTGATTCACCCATGTTTAAAACAAAATGAATAGTGGGACTCGTTAGAAGAAGAGATAAGAACAAAATTAGAGAACATGATTCTAAGTTCACAAAGGATCTGCTTCTTCCTTTGCTTTGTAGAATCACTGGAAAAAAAAAAAAACAAATCCAGCTAAGCTAGACTAGTATAAAGCCACAGAATGGAAAGAATACACACTCGTGGTGTTCTTCACTGCAAAAACCAGAGGCCTGTAAGTGAAGGTAAAAGGCAGTAGACTCAAGTTTTGCTGCTGGGCTTCCAACCACTCACTGTCCTGGGAGAGAAGACATCACATTTTCACCAATATTGCCCCAGGAACCTAACTATGAAATTCACTCACGATTCCCCACAGCAATCACATACCTCAGGGTCATCCGTGTAGTCAAACATCCTAAAAATAACCCTTGGCATCGGGTATACAGAATCTTCAGTGTGAGGTGGGGGTGTGAAGGGAGGCAGATTGTGTTGCAGTGCCTCACAGAGAACGCTGTCAAAAGCCAAGTAGGGCCTCAGGATATGCCGCTCCTGCCAACGGTCTTTTTTCAATTTCTGAATTTGAGACCAAAGGCAGTCTAAATACTGAAGGGAAAGATGAGAAACATTACATCTGCTGAATCTCTGAACAAAAAAGGCAGTTTCCTGAACTATCGGAAATGTATAAATTCCATACTACATGCAGAAAAAAAACCAAAAAGTTTTTAAAATTGCTGATTCAGTAAACCAACAAATAATTTAAGAACTCTAAATGCCAGAACTATTCTTAAGTCCATACAGTTTTGTGCTAGTAAATTTAACTCCTGGCAATTTTTTTTTTAATTACTAGGCACCAATAGGCACCTCAGGAGTCCCAGAGAAACTACAGCAGTGAACAGTCACTACTCTTTGGTGGTATTAAGAGACACCACATCCCAGCATGCTCAGTTTCACACAAGAAGTCCTTTTAACATGAAGCCCTGTAATCTGAAGTTCAAAATCAAGCACTACAATTTACTTCATAACTTTTCCTCAGAGGCTTAAAGCAAACAACAGAATCCTCTCCTTACTCAACTCAACCTCTTATTCTGGCCCAATAGCTGGAAAAGAGCTCCCCACATAGAACTTGTTGGAATCAATGGCAAACAGCAGACAAGTCAAAGGATTCATACTCTTAGAGATGCCTTCTGATTTCATCATAAAAGAACACCTGAGTAAAAAATTGTTTTCCCATCTTTTTGAAGGAATTAAGTGTAAAGTCTAATTACCTCTTCTTGTGGATGTGGTTTGTCAGCAGTCCACACTTGCAGCATGGGTACATGAATCTTCTGGCGGCGTCTGTTTAAACAAGAGAGAAAATATCACCTTTAACAGACTAATTTAGGGTAGCAGTTTTGTTTTTTTTGTGAGTGTGCTACTATTTGTTCTCTTCAGCTGATGAAGACTACAGTGGATAAAAATCAGTCTTGTGATACTTAAAATATCTCCATTACCAGACCTTGACAACATTAACTCGAAGCAACTAGACAGAAAGCAAGGACACTGCACAGCACTAATGCAACAATCTATCTGTATTAACAGCACACTCCCAACTCCATCTGCTTCAGCATGAGCAGAACGAGACCTTAAACATACTAGACAAGACCATAAAACTTTTCAAATTCAAAAAACTCTCCACCTATTGCATTTTTAGGGCTTTGTTCCCCCACAAAATGGTTCACACCTAAAACTTTCGAATACTTTAAAGTGAGCAATAGTCAATACTATTATTTCACACTTAAATAGATACCAAAGAGAGTATTTCTAACCAGTTACAACTTACTTCAGGTAACTTTCTGCCTGTGACAAGAGACGATCCATTTCAGCATCCTTCTTCTCATATAATTCCTTTCCAACCCAAGGCAGGGATGACAGAAATGCAAACATATACCAGTCACATCGCACCTATAGGAAGGCAATATACCAAAACCTGAGTATACCAGTAAGCTGCAGCAGATTTTGTACACAGACATTTACATTTAAAACGTCAGCAAATTGTTCTGGGGGAATGTAAAGACCACCAGTAACAGACTGGATAGACAACGCACGAGAAACAATATTCATGCTTGAAAAGTATAATTTTTCACTTGAACAGTGTTAGGCAGATTAGAAAACAGGATTAATGGCATAACTTTCAAAGTTCTCCTGGATATTGTCAGTACAGCAGAAATACTAGGCACACTCTGCAATTGCCAGAGTAAGGTAAAATAAATTCAATTTGGCCACTTCACTATAAAGGACCATACTTCCTTATTGTACACGTATTTCCCAATTGCCACAGGCTCCTTTTACTCGTGCTCAGGAAACTGTTAACTGTCAATCCATTTAGGCTGCTCTCCCTAAACCCTCCCTCTTCTAAGCATAAGGGCAGAACAAACAGTACGGACATACTGTGAAACAGACCCAGAAAGTCTACAGATCTTTTGCTTACCTGGGGTACATCCTCCTCCTGTGTCACACTCACAAAGTTCTCAAACATAGCTACCATTGAAGGTGCAGCTATTACATGGCAGTTCACGAGATCAGACAGAAAACGTACCTAAAGAAGAGAAAAAAAACGTTCTAAATGAATACCTTTTAAACTGGCTGCACAAGAACAAATACAATTACTGAAATGATTAAAATAAACCACCAATACAAGCATAATACTCATTCAGTACCACAATGGCTGAAATACTGCACACTGTACAGACTTGCCTTGCAATGACAAGCATAATATGTACTGCCTAATATATAGTTCACTAAAATGTCCTTAATTCCTCCCACTGCAATTAACATTGTAAGGATAACATTACTAATTAAGGAATGGTGGGAAACATGCAAACTGATACTACAGAAGAAAACTGTTGTACTTCTCTCTATTCTATACAGTATCAGGTAACAAAAATAACAGCAAGTTCTAGCAATAGATCTTATTAGCAAAGATAATACTACAGTTGACTGAACTTCAGTCTCTTGACTAGAATCTTAATTTTCACCAGTGGGATTCAGAAGGTGAGGAATTTGGCAGTGGGCTTCTAAATCAGACACTGCTGAAGTTCTAATAGCTTACAGCAGACAAAATCTATAAGCAGTAACAATGGAGCAAATAGTTTCAAAGACAGGCAGCGCTTTTATTTTAATCTTTTACATTTGCCTGAACAAGCAGTGAAAAGCACCTCTGTTTAACACACATTTAAATTTTTCACCGTGAAAAAGATACCACTAGAAATTAATTTTGTCAATGTAGTATGTGTTCTTGCCCCTGAAAAAGAAAATACTTCTAACACACACATAACACACATTTCCTCCTGGAATATTTACAGTGCATTGCACTGATGATTGATGGCAAAAGACACTAAAACACACATTGCAAGGTCCAGCTCTCTGTAACGAAAAGGTGAAAAGAGGAAAGAATAAGGACATGAAACAAATAGACAAATAAAACTCCACTTACTAAATGCACAGCTTCATTATACATGTTTACTTTGAGACATTCTTTAAGCTGACGAATCATGGCTTCTACAAATTCCCCGCCAAAATTGTAGTTCCTGGCATTCAGCAAGCCCACCAATGTCGTGTAAACAGTAAGCTTTTCTGGTAGCAGACGTGCGCTGACACAGAAAAAGAAATTATGTGTTAGTTGTATATTCATCATGTGCCAGTTGGCCACTGCATGGCATCTTAGAATCTGCTTGTTGTAAGTTAAAACTTGGCTCATGAGGAAATCAGAAAATCAGAAAAGACAGCTATTTTCACTTTCTAGTACTAAATATTCGCTTTTCATTTATATGTAATTGCTGAGTATGCTGCAGGGTTGGCCAAATAATATTAGTGACAGAATTTATTACAAGAATGCAAGAAGTTGTTTAAGTTCACAGTAAATAGTAATGTTACTACACAGCATAGGGAAGGCCAGGTCCTACTGTAAAAAAAGTAATTTACTTCTACCATTTTAAGCAGGTATGTATACTATAAGCAGCGTCTTTCTGCTGCCAGGGAAGGAAGCACACTACTTACCTGTTATTAAAAATACTGCTAAAAAATAAACTTTAAGTATCTGCAAAATATTAGAATAGGCTATATAGTCGGCACCACACCCTTCCTTCGGACTTCTTACCTCTTGCAACAGATCCTGCACAACCCCTCCCTCAACACCACTCAGTGACCCTGACATGGCACCTCTGCTCCTGCACTTTGCTAGGGAGAGGAAAGAGAGCTGGCAGCCACCAGAGAGCCTGGTTTCTGCTCCTCCCCTCTAGCAAATGTGCTTACAAACACCTGAGCACAGGACTCCCAGGGAAGAGAAAGCTGTGAGAAAACAATATAACACAGGCAGCTATTAGCAGCCACTTTGGAGGTCTTAAGCATTTCATGTGAAACAGGATTTTACAAGTATTGCTGTGTTCCCACAGCTATTGCAGAGCAGTTCTAATGTTTCATCTACCTGCTTCAAGCCTTTATAGACATTTCAAGTCAAAGCAATGTAAAGAGGTATTTTTCTTGAATTACACCCAATACATAGTGAACTTGTTCCTCTATTTCTTTCATTTGTGGTAAGGCAAACCCTACGCTATGACAGCAATCAGGAACTAAAGCTATTAATGGCCTTTAAACTACCTTAAAACTAAACTTATGCACAATGAAAGCACACCCCATATTCCCAGACTTCCTGCATACGTACACAGTACACAGTATTCTTAGTATCTTGCTTTTGTAATTTGGCAGATCAGCTTCCAAAACACCAGCTAGGCCCTCCAGGTTGCTCTCCAAAGATGAATTACTCTGAAATGAAAACAAAACAAGCAAAAAAAGTTTCATCAACCAGGCAAAACGATCTAGCCCAACTCCCACATGTAGAGACAATGACAAGAGCATCCTTTCGTGTCGCCTCATTTTTCAGGGCAACAATCTGCTTCCATCAAAAGCGAAGATCTGTTCTCACTTGCCTAATAGGAGTTGCACCTGACCGCCAAGCTCCCTTGCCAGGAACTTCAGCGTTGCCCAGGGATGCAAGATCTAACATCACCTCAGGAGCATCCCGACCAGCCGAGCATTGATCAACAATAGAGCAGGAAGGTGAAAAACACCTTGTTTCTCAGAGCATCATCATCTATTGTTCTGCCACCCCCTCCTCCATCAGCCCCATTGTCAGGACTGGAGACTTGTGCGCAGGGGAGCGCAGTTAATTCTTCCGCACCCTTCACACCTCAGAATCACCAGCACCATCTTTAGACACAATAGTAACTATGTTCTGGCCGCTTACCCCTGGAGGAGAAGCACCACGCTACGATTTAAGCACTTACCCGCCACAGCACGTGGCTTAGCAAAAAAAAAACAAAAAAACGGCAACTTTCCATCCATCTCATAAAATAAAAATTTTTGAGGGTCGCTACTACAGACGAAGTGCTCCCACAGCACGCAAGGGAAGGGGAAAGGGAGAAGGGAAAGACAAGCCTTGAATTCCCCGAGCCGCCGGCCCACCTACCTTCTCTCCCACCCTGCAGATGAGCGACTCGAGCCTCTCCTCGATTTCCGACGGCTCGGACGTCCTCCGCCTCTTGTGGGGCTGCCCTGCTCCAGCAACACACCAAGCACAGCGTTACCGCCGCTCCTGCCTGCCGCCCAGCCCACCCTCCCTGTCGGGACACGCCGAGGGGCACGCGGGGCTCACCATCGCTGTCGTCGCTGTGCCGCCGCCGCGACATGGCCAGGAGCAGCGCAGAGGAGCAGCCGGGAGGAGCAGTGAGGAGCGGCGGGCAGCGCTGCGGAGCTCCGCGAAGCACTGGGCCGAGACGCCCCGCGCGGGCCGAGCAAGCGCGCTGCCTCCCCGCCCGCGGCCGCGCTGCTTCCGGGGCGCGCCCGGCCCGGCCCGCCCACTTTCCTGAGCAACCCGAGCCGTTCCGGGTCGGAGCCGCGGGGGGCAGCAGCAGCAGGAGGAGGAGAGCGGGCGCTTCCCGGCGGAGAGGTGGAGATGGTGCTGGGCGAGGCGGCGCCGCGGGGCAGCGCCGAGGGGGCGGCGGCGGGCAGGAAGCAGCGCGCGGCCGCCCGCAGGAAGGTGGGTCGGGGCCGGGGCCGGGCCGGGCCGCGCTGTAACCTCGGTAACGAGGACGCTCGCCGTGCGTTCCAGGCCTTTTCCCTGTTCGTCAAAGCCAAGGAGGTGCCGGCCGCGTCGCGGTGCCCCGGCGGAGGAGAGGGCGTGCGGTGGCGGTGCTGCCGGCAGGCGTTCGAGGAGCTGCCCGGCATCCACAGGCACGTGGCGCTGCACCACTCCGGGGACGTCGGGCGGCAGGCGGGGCTGGGCGCGGCGCCGGCCGAGAGCGCGGGCGGCGCGGCCCCGGCGGGCGGCTCCGCCCGGCCCGGCGGGCGCTCCTGCGGCAGCCCGGAGATCGCCTGGGCGCTCCCGGACACCAGCCACGTCAGCCACGACGATCTGACGAGGTAAGGAAGCTCCTCGCCTCCCTGAAGCTCCAGGACTGGCATATTCGGCTATACGTGATCGTCTGCCAGTGGTACTTCGTATGAAAAGTAATTCTTAAACCACACTTTTAACGTATAGGAACAGTCTTCCCCAATATTCTTCAGATTATTTGTGTATCCTTTATATAAAGAGTTAGATCCCTTGCAGATTTTAATGGTGGATTGAACTCTCCTCCCGTACTGTTAAAGCAGGTCTGTATGGGTGTTGCTTGACAGCTGGCATCTGTAAAGGAGGACCACAGCAGAGAAGGGCAGAACAGCAGGACATGCTTTGCACGGGTTCCCTTCTGCTGTTCATTCATGTTCCTGAAGGGATCATTTAGTTATGAAGAAGGTTCATAAAACCACCTCTGACTGTGACAGAGTTCAGCTTGTGCTTCACAGAATGTGGGGATGTGCAATCTCACAAAAAACTTAAGCTTTTTAAATTTAGACAGCTCAAGTGCTTGAGTTTTCAAGTGCCATTTTGGTAAAGTGAGCCAAATGGCTTGCATGTGTGCATAAAAGCTAGCAATTCTTGTGTTCTGTATGTGGGGAGAGCATATGGTAGGCCCTGGAAGTGAGAGTGCAAAATTCACATTGTAACTAGTCCCGAGTATTAGAAGTCTGGGAGCTTTTTTTTTGGTAAACATTCATTCTGTTCAAAATAAATCAAACCCAGTAGTGCTAATCCCTCCAAAGTTTGTTTGAAGGGATTTTTTCCTCTACACATCTGCCAAAAGAAAATTGTCTGCTTTTTGAATGGTTACTGCTAATATTACAGTTTTGTTCCTTCTTAACATTCTTTTTCTTTTTGCTTACCTTTGCCGTGCTGTGGGCAGCCAGGTGGGAGATGTACTTCTCTATTACTGTTACTGTGAGGTGAGGGATCCAGAGAAACTCTGTGCTTGGCAGAAGGCTTTGTGTCAGCATCTACATCTCACTGGCAAGGTAAGGTTTGAAGCAATGGTTGTATTTTAAGGAAAACGCCCCAAATCTTTATCTAGTGCAGGATGATGGGTTATGTGGAGAACCACATGTTTTTTGTACCAGAAAGTGCTAGTCTGTTATGATATCATTAAGAGAGGCACTCAGACTTGGTAAGGTATCTTTTAGAATTCTGTTTAAGACCTATCACAACAAAGAAAAGAAAATACAGATAATCTGAAATCCCCTTAAATCCCTTTTGATGTAGGGAACTCTGGGCTGTGTGGCATTGAGTGAGCCTTACAGGCAGCACACTGTGCAGACCCTGTCCTTGCAAGGGTTACCCCATTTCCATCAGTTTTACACATGGAAACAGTCTTTTTATCACTCCTGCTGTCAACCAGAACGGATATTCACATGAGAAATTCGTGATGCATTTTTCTGTAAAGGCAAGGAGATGAAAGTGACTTCATCATTGGTGTCAGCAGAGAGCTGCATTCAGGTGTCTGAGCGTTAGCAGGCTGCATGTATCCTGTGGCTGAAGGATACATGCAGCACAACGCAGCCTGAGGGCCAAGCTGGAGGGATAGCATGGGTCTGGTTCTGCTCCACTCACTGGTCACCTCTACCCTCCTTCCTCAGTGCACAGTGGGCTTCCATGCAGAGTGGCTGCACCAAGCTGTAAGCCATACTGTTGGGAAGGTGAGAGCAGCCAACACCTTAGACTAGACCATAATGTAGCAGTTCTCTTTTCTGCACAGTCTGTTATCTTCATTCCTGGTAGGTTAGACTAGTGACATCAGTTGCTTGTGCACCTGACCTCTGGATGCTGTGCGAAAAGGTGAATTTTAGTGTCAGAAAGCTATTTTAGTGTCAGAAGGCTATCTGTGGGGAGAAGGAGGGCAGTGTGGAGCAGAACACTTCTTTTATCTGAGACTTGTCTTCCTAAATAGCTTCTTGCTCTCTGCCAGTGGTACATCAGCACAGTCCTGGGAGTGAAGTGTTGTCATAGAGTCGCTTCTTTTTCTGCTCAGCTGTCTTCTCTGGTAGTTGGTGTTTTGCTCAAGTTTCTTTTCTTTTTTTCTTCCATCTCGTCTCCAAGACAGGTAGAGCATTTACGTTCCCAATCAGCTGTTTTTTTCCTTGCTTCTTATATTTAGTCTTTCCCCCTTCCCCCCACCCCTACTTCAGAGCTTTTGTTCATTTGTCAGTGCTGGAGATAAAATGACTCATCCCAAAAATTAGTATTAGATACGATGTTATGCATATGCACATTTTCTTTTTTAGCAATGTGAGTCATGCAGCACAAACCTATTGTTCTTTCTGAGGCAGCTTCCAGGGGGAATTCTAATGCTGACTGCAGAATTTGCAGACAGCAATTTCTCTGTTTATACAGCATTTCTCTGTTTATTGAATGGACTTCTCTGATTGTCCTGGTGTGATTCTTTTAAAATGGCTGAGAAATGGTTACTAGATTGTTGAGGGTTTTTTTCCTGTAGTTTCTTTTCTGAATATACTCCTGTGCCTGCCCTTTGTCACAGGCAAATATTTTGCCATATTCATATTTTGCCAGTTTCACTGTGATCTCTTTTGCTGTAACTAAGGCTCAGCCCCAGCTTCTCCTCTTGCCTTCTAGGTACGAGTTGCTTCAGAGGGGATTAATGGAACAGTTGGTGGAAGCAAAGTAGCTACCAGTCTTTACATTAAAGTTATGCTTTCCCAGCCTCTGTTCAAAACCACTTTGTGTCAAGAGGATTTCAAGGTATGAAAAAAAATTTACATAGATATTATTAATGCAAGTAATTTAATTTTCAAGAAAGAAGTAGGTTCCTTCTTGACAGTATTACTTTTGCTGTAGCAGTTCTGCTCCCCCACCACTTACCTAAGTTGGTGGATCTTAACCGTACTGAAAATGTTTGCTGGATTTTACGAGAATTGGGAGTTTCCATGGGCAGTGATAGTCACTGCTACAAGTTTTGGCAGCTATGGGTGCAGATGCAAAGCCCTGAATACAGGTGAGTGAGGGAGTGTGCCTAAGCCCCACCATTCTGCAACAAGCATTTACTGCAGACTGAGCAGGCATCATGACATACATTTAGCCCAGCAAAGTGTTTGCACACTGTCCTCTTCACCCTGCTTTGAGTGGAAGCAGTACTACTGGTTTAGGTTCATGCAGGTTTTGGTGTCCATATAGGTGCACTGTCAGTTCCATGGATTGGGTATCTTCCAGAGAAAACACACAAGGGACTGTCAAGAGGTTTCTTGCTGCTCCACTTAGTGCCTGGCTGAAGCAAACGTACTGATTGGTGTCGTCACATGATGAAGGCAGCAGTGGCTGGTGCACTATTTGGCATTCTGGTAGGCTTTGGCTGCCAGCCACTCTAAGTTCTGGTTTCACTGCAAGGAAGGAAAGCTGCTGCTTAAGCTGCAGCTCTTCTGTGCACAGTTTTATTTGCAGGGAGTGCTATTATTTTTTCATAGGCAATTAGATCAAAGGAGTTAGTGAAACTTGTGAAACTCAAATTCCATGCTGAGCTGCAGTGATGATTCAGTCTTAGCTTTGTAAGTGTCTGTTATACTTCGTTGAATTTCAAGAGGAGTTGTGTTAGTTACAGTCATATGTAGATACAAAAGAAAAAGAGGGATGGAATTTTACCTTGGCAAAACCTTCAACCTTGCATGATCTCTCTGGGCGTCAGTTTTCATGCATTAGTGGAATATAGTGTTTGCTGTCTCACAGTTCCTCCTGACTGTTGTATGCCCGAGTGAGTGAGGCTTTCAGGTTACTGTGCCATGAAGACATGGGATAGAGGAGTTACTGGTGTTACCAATATTGAGAACAGGATGTGCCTTGGCTTGTCTGGCCTCTGCTGCTGGACCAAATGGCAGCAACTGTGATGTTTCACCCCAGAGACACCTTTGACTAGCTGGATGTTGCAGCTGGGTGCATGGAGACAGTTCCAGGCATGCTGGAGCTCAGGTGGCCGTGGATGGAGCTTACATGCAGAGGGTCCACTCCTCAGGTTTCCCTCTGCCGGAGAAGCCTTTAAGGCTATGGTGAAGGAAAGGAGTGGGTTCTGATGGAGGGTTTTAATCCGGAGTTTTTATTCTGGCCCGCAGGCCTCTGAATCCAGTTACTGCTCCACCAGAACTCCGGGACCGCATGGCTCCCCTCTCTTTTACCTGGGGGAGGGGAGGGGGGGAAGGGATAGGGAGCCACTAACCTGGTACAGGAGAGGAGGTCTCAGGGGACAAAGGACACCTGGATGCCCCAATGTCCCCCCGGGGGTGGAGGGCATCTTTTGAACCTGCACAATCACTCGATGCCCTTCTGGAATTCCAGGAGTGACAGATAATGCTGGCAGGAGTCAGGGTGGGGAAAGGAGGAGTGGTTGATACACCTGGGAGGACATCTTCAGGGGAGGAACCAGGGTTCAGGGATAAACCATGTAGGCACACTGCAACATAGAGTGAGAACTGTACATGGGGCTATCAGCATGCCCAGTGGCCACTACAGTTCCTGCAGCCTGATTTTCGTAATAGTTGGAACAGTGCTGCACAGCACTGCACTTTTCTTTGAGTGTTTATATACTTGATGATGCCTAAGCCATGTTTTAGGCTCAGTCCTGCAGAAATTCACACTCCCTGTAGCCTGCAGTGGGGGTGCCTACTGAAAAAGGGCTTACCAGGACTTGTGAAGAGGCAATGCCACGATTCAGTTTGAGGGGAGGGGGAGGTGCCAGCCTCCACTTTTAACAGATCTTGTGCCTGGCTGACCTCCCATACATCTCCATCACATGCATGAACACTGCAGTTCCCATGACACACATCACGACTAGAGGCACAGCTGTGCTTGTGGCCGGTGCTAGAGAGATGAAGAGAACTGCAGGGCCTACATGTGGCAACATGATCCATTACTGGACAACATTATTTAACATTCCTGTCAAGATCTGCATGCTTTTGTAGGGGCCTCAACTTTCTCACAATAAGTGCTAGTAACATGTTGCTGACTAAAATTTGGTCTACATCCCTGCACTTCCAACCAAATGCTGTCTGTCTCACCTGCAGTCATTGGGCCTAAGACAACTATCTTCCAGGTTGTGTTAGGGGTCCACTGCCTAAACTTCAGGATTTAGAGTGTGGAGTTCAGCAGGAAGGGCATTTCTTTCCCTCAGCCACAAAGATATTTTCATATTCTAATGACCTGTAGAATTAAATTTTAATTTTGATACCAGGCAAATTTTGGTGAATTGGTTTTTTATGTTTAATTTCCTAGAGCAGTGCAGGAGGAGCTCACTGTTTCCCAGACCTTCGAGTTGGAGTATTCAAAGAAATTGTACCTATGGGCATTGATCCAAAGATAGTGTCTTATAAGGAAACTGGTAAGTTTATGTAATGAAAACTAAAGCCTCTCACCCAAGTGAGAGGTGAGTGAAGAGTAAAATCCTTCATCAAAAATACTTCCCTTTCTTTGCACAATGGCCAGGACACAGGAGAAATAGATACAGAAATTGATATCTTACTGGTAGTCAAAAGCTACTGGTGCAGAGAATTTGCTGGCCTAGATTTTGCCTAGCCAAGTGTATAGCTGCCTCAGAAAACTTCAGAATTAACTTCAGGTTTTGTGGGAGAGTTCAGATGACACGGAGCAGTTACCTTGTTGTAGGGTAGGGACTGCTGACTTGGCTTCACTTGTTTTGGAGCCAACAGCCGTGCTCCTGCCTTTTGCACTAAGCAGATCCAAGCTCTGCATGAACTCCATCTGACTGCATTTGTTTTGTGCTAACTGTAGCTGTTTAGTGTGGATTACACCTGATAAGGTGTTCCTGGCTGTGGATTTGCTTTGAGGGTGCTTACATAGGTGGGAAGCAGAAGCACAGCAAATAACAATTAACAGAGTGGCTTTGGGCTTTTTTTTCCACCAAGAGGTTTTGTTGGTGCCAAACTTCTACATATTCTTGTGAATTTGGAAGAGGATTAATTTTTGTTCTCATTTTTTTGTAGCTTGTGGGCTGTATGTTTGGCTATTTCTTTCCTTTTTTGCCCTTTTTCCTTCTCTTTTGTAGCATTTTATGGAGATGATTCCTATTATTCTGGCACGTTACTTGTAGGGATAGTTTTTAATAAAGTAAGGGATTTTGCTGGTGGAGCTTTTTAGTTTTTCAGCAGATTAAGAGTCCCTAGCCCTGAAAATTGAGAGACTTTATGTAAATTGAAGTTGTACTGAAAGTAATACATGTTTATGGAAATTTTCTATTGTTACCAAGAAGAGTTTAATTTAAAAAATTGTATTTCTGCACCTCCAAGTTTAATGACATGAGCAAAGAGAAGTGGCACATGTCACTCACTCTTCTACAGCAGTAAGAGTAGCCAGGGGGATGCAACAAAGATCACAGAGATAAATTCCTGTCTGCCCTTTTTCCATTGCATGGAAGAGTGCTGTGTTTTCTTTCAGTAGAAAGCTGAACGTGGATAAACTTGGCTAATTGAGTTGGGATGAAAAGTCTGTGAACAAGCACAAAAAAGTTTTTGGAAATCTGAGGAGAATCTGGATCAGTGATCTCATTTGTGACATTGTTTCATAGTTCTACTTCTCACTTTTCTTCCCCCTGCCCCTTTTTTTTTTATTTTTCTTAAATTTTTGTTTTGTTTTGTTTTGTTAAAGGAATCCATTTATCCCCTCAGGAATTTCATAGAGAAGTAGAACAGTATTTGTCTCAGGCCACTCAAGGACAAAGTGATACCATCTTGCTGGACTGCAGGAACTTCTATGAAAGTAAAATAGTAAGTGCTGCTTGCCTGCTTCTTTACACGTGCTGGGGTGAAGTATTTATGATTGTGAGGGTGTAATCTTACTGTTAGAAGAGATTACATACTCCAGATTTACCAGATTTACTATGATGTGTACATATTGCAGTTTAGTAATTAATATTAGACACAAGCAATGGAGGACCTGCCCAGCAACTCAGGATGGAGCCTGCCTGGCCAAATGCTTATAGAGTGTACCTTACCAGTAACAGTACTTGCAGCTAGTGTGGCCATTTGTTGTAATTGCAGGGACATTTCCAGGGCTGTCTGGCTCCAGATATCAGGAAGTTCAGCTATTTTCCGAGCTATGTAGATGAAAACCTGGAGCTTTTTAAAGACAAGCGTGTCCTAATGTACTGCACAGGAGGGATTCGTTGTGAAAGAGGCTCTGCTTACCTCAGGAGTAAGGTAAGATGTCATTTAGAGGGCACAAGTGTCGGGGAGTTGCGACTGCTTTAAGGGCACCTGTCTTTTTTATTGCTGGTGAATTCTTACTGTGCACAAACTGCAGAATGTCCAGGTGTGGAGATAAATGCCTCTAACATGTGCTTGTCTCACACTGTCTGTCAAGGACCTGGTGGTTGAGTGTGGCTCAGTATGACCTGCGTGGACTAGTGTCACAGCAGTGAAAATAATTACATAACCCATTTACTGAGAAGAGGTATTTGTAGGAGTGTTTTAGGAGGGCTTGAAAATACTCTGCAGTGTTTCCACAGACTGCCTAGGTTATGCTTTCATTACTGCACATCTTGAGCATCTCGCAGCGGTGAAAATTAGCCAGTCAGCGCTTTTCCCAGAACTAAATCCAGCACAGTGCGTTGTTCTAACTGTGTTCTGAAATTTCCATCCCACTCTTCTCTTGGATCCTTCTCTCAAGGGTCAAGGGAACAGAACACAAAGGTTCTGTAGAGATTTAAACCTTGGTGTTCTTTTTTCCGCTGCATGAATGTGAACCCTGCAAAATTCTGCTCCTACTAACTGTTAACTGAACAAATACTGAATAACCAGCAGCAGTTCATGGAGATTCAAAAGTATTTGATCTACGATGCAGCAAACCTTCCTCAGGTGAGGAGGTACCAGCTTCCTTTGAACGTAACATTAAATGAAGAGTTGGGTTCATTCTAACAAGCCAGCATCGTGGAGCTGCCCAGTAGTCCCTAGTGGCACTGCCTAGAGCTGTGGCTGCACGTGGTTCCATCTGATGGTCACTGAGAGGCTGCTGCTTTTCACTGACCCCTGGCATTTACAGCATTTGCTTTGGGAACTCTGGCACACCACCACTGCTGTGGTCTCCTTCAGCTTTTCTGCTAATATGCTTTAAACAGGCAGTGTGCAGAGAGGTTTACCAGCTAAAAGGTGGAATTCACAAGTACCTAGAAGAGTTTCCAGATGGATTCTACAGGGGGAAGCTGTTTGTATTTGATGATCGTTACGCCATTTGTTCCAATGAAGATATCATCTCAGGTAGGACTAGATAATGTAAGTGCAGAAGGCTGGGAAACTATTGCAATAATTTCCAGAGGTATGCAGGATAGGGACAGCCAAACTGGCCTGTGTAGTTCTTCCTCATACTTGGTTTGATCTCGTAGTGCTGTCATTTCTTGTGATGACTATCAACACTATGTGTAAACACAGACATGTGCTTTAACATGTAAAACCGAAATGAGAGGAAAGGGGGTCACTAACAAGAGTTCACTAAAACTGGAGCAGTAGATGGAAGTATCCCCTGCAGAACAGCTCTTTTATGAGCCATCTGCACCAAGGAGACATATGTCTGGCACTACAGCTCTTGTTACCACCTGGTTGCCCACAGTGCTGAGCAGACTGTCGTTGGCCATCTGACCAGTCTTAAATAGTTCTCCTGCTACCAGCAGTCCTCTGCTCCAGCAGTCTCATGCAATATCAAAAAAGACTTCCAGGTATTGGGAGAGTAGTGGCACTATGTTCTGCAGCACTTTGTTATTTTCATGCTTAAGAAATTCTATATCCAATGGAATTTCAGTGGCCTCTAGCTGAAATTGTTAAGAACATTGCTTGATCTTCTGGCTGGGATTGCTCTTCAGTTACTGCAAATTAAGTAGTCTCCTGTTTTGCCATCAGTTACCAGACAAAAGTAGCTGGAATTTGGCTCTAGCCCTTTTTTTAAAGAAGCAGTGCTATTTTTTCTCTGACTTGGTAGCTTTTCAAGCATAACCTCCCATTTCTCCTCTGCATTTACTCTATACATGTTGAAGGGGCCTGACTTGGTATGGAAACAGAACATACTCTGGATACATCACAGCCATCCCTACGGAAGTTTCAAGGGGAAGTGCTGTGATACACACCTTTTAGGCACAGCTAAAACTGGGCTGTAGCTTTCAGTTAAAGAGTTAAAACCTCTGATATTCTTGAAGGACTCTACCAGGACTGCAAATGTCTGCACAAGCCATTGTTTGTAGATAGAAGTTCCATGGCATCCTCTTCCTCAGCAGGTGACATTTCCGCATACTGGCTTAGTTGCCATCTGCATGTCTTTCTTCTTCTCTTGTCAGTAAGAATCTCTGTATCTGTCTATTCAGAACTAGAGGAAGCACAAGAGAGCTACTCTTCTCTTTTCCAGAGGGAGAACTTAAGTCTGAAGTATGTAAAAAAATATGTTCTAAAATGAACTAGATTCTAGAAGATCAAGCTAAACAGGAATTAAAAATCTGCAAGACCATAACCACTTAAATGAGAGCTGGCAGCCCCATGGTGCCTTGGCAAGCCCTCTGCGAGGGAGCAGCCAGAGCAGTATGGGTATTAACTTTTTCCTTTTCCTCCTCCCTCCAGCATGCAGATACTGTGGGGTGCTGTGGGACCAGTATAAACTTTGTTCCAGTCAGCACTGCCGGCAGCTTGTCCTGACATGTCCAGCTTGTTGCAACAAAGGTCTTACAGCTTGCTGTCCTGTTTGTCAAGAGAAGGAGCTCAAGGTGACTTCAAGGGCTTCAGGACAGATACTTAAGGAGGAATGTGAATGTACAAGGAGACGGCCAAGGGTACCAATTGAACATGTCTCACCAAGGATGCTGGACACAGGAAAATATTAAGCTGTTTAATTGGTTAATCTGGCATGTGCTCATGTAAAGGGGTTCTGTAACCAGATCTCTATCTGTTAATCAGTTAGATTTGGAACTTATGAAAATATGTTGGCTTGGAAAGTCTTGTTCATATGCTGCCTTTAAACATAGAATATGCCCTGAAAACCATCCATTACTTGCCTGTAAATTACCAGAGTGCCCAATCCGTCACCAGCACTACAGGATTCCTCTCTCTGGGTACAGTCTTGTAGTGTGGCCTTTACCATGGGGATTTTGGAGCAGAGTATCTGCAATGTGACAGAGCTGCTCACAATTCAAAAGAAACTGAAGGAATTCAAGAACAATTCCGTTTTTTTCTTCCTGCTTGGAGATCAACCTGTCTGACCTCTCCAAGGATCATGCATCTGCTTCAATAGCTTGTAGTAAGGTGTGCAAACAGCAGATTCATTAATTTGGTGTGGGTATGTGATCAGATTAGATCCTGAAGATAATGCACACCATCAACCTGCATCTCTTGCTTTATCACAGTGAGAAGCAAGGCAAAGTTAGGAAATTACTGGTTTAACTCTCATGTAAAACTGGCTGAAGGCAGCATAAGGAGCTGGAGTGAAGGCCCAGAGGTACTGTTTGCCTAGCCATATTTGTGAGACCTGTAGGAAGAAAGCAACCCCAGTCTTCTTTCCAATGCTCAGTCTCCCTGGGAACTATTTTTTCCTCTCAGCTTGTCAGTGTATGAAATAGGCAGGCCTCAGCTCTGCTTGCACAAAAAAAACCATGACAGCTTGAAGCATGTTGAAACAAGCACATAAAGAGGGGAGCACAGAGACTGTCAAAATACCAGCATCATGGCACTGGAAGGGATGCATGTGTGCATAAGTGTCAGCAATAGCTATGAGGAGACTGCAAGATCCTTTATCCAGGTTAAATAATTCAAGTTCTGGGAAGCAGTTGTGCTTTTTAAACATGAGTTGAGTTTTTTAAAAGCTGCAAGATGTTTTTTGCAATTTCCAGCACTTGTTAGTGAGAAATTGTCTTTGAAGGGACCTACAGCAGATGAGCTTAAAATAGTGCTCCACGTGCTGTATTGTGTGCCTGATGGTATAGAATGTACAGAAAGGATTTATTAATAGTGTGGAAGATGTGTCTTGATTGAAAAATACCTTTGAAAATTACTGTCATTCTGGAAACTAAACAGTAAGTCATTAGGACATCAAAGTCACTAAGTTTGGGTTTTTTTACTGGAAAATGCTTTTAAAAGCAAGAAAATAGTTTCTTAGGTTTCTGCAGTTGCTTAATGACAGGACTATGCTATTTTCATATAGATTGTACCCTTCTCCCATGGTGCTATTGATTCAGCAAGGCCTTATTGTTGGCTTGACTAGGAAATTAAATACATGGGCATTGGTTCCATTAAAGCCATGACAAACATTTCTTCTTGCTTCCAGTATTGCTACCATGAAATCAGTGGTTCACCGGTTGTCCTCACAACAATTCTATTAATGAGGAAAAACTGTGGAGCTTAGGAGTATTTTCTTTGGGAATCTTTCTAGGATAGTATTTAGTGGTAAATCTGTGAATGACCCGTCCTTGAGAAGAAATTAGAAAATTCCCATCCGTAGACACCTTCAGCAGAAGTCTGAGCAGTGCCAATTTCTTCCCGGCTTCCTGGCCCCTGCTGGCCAGTTGACCTCTGTGGTTTTGAGGATTGGAGTATTTGTGAAGAAACATGCTAGCTCTACTTGCAGGTCTGGTCTCAAGCACTGATGGGGATCAGCACATCTGGAACACTGTAATGAATTTGTAATGCTGTTTCTGTATCACTTATCAGTACAGGACGGCAACAACTATATTTTATATGTAAAATACTGAAACATCTATGATAATCTTTACTGTGTCCATTATAATTTTTTAAGTGCTGCACAAATACACTTCACATACTATGTTGGAGGTGCTTAATTCTGCAGATAAACACTGAAACTAGCTAGTCTCCCATATACCTGGCTACAAGGTACAATTCTCCTGAGAGCTCCTTGCAGCTGGAGATTCTACCTCAAAGGCAGAGAGGAGCCATAAGGCCTCTCCTGGTCCTTGCTGCACTAAGGTAAGGGAGGAGAAGGATTTGAGATGTACAGAGTCCCAAAAAGCCATGTTCTCTGCTGCAGAGAGCAGAGGAGGGGATAAGAGACCGTTTTAGCCTTCTTCTTGCATGTTAGCCCATAAGGGGCTCTCTGTCCTGTTTCCTGGGTTTGTTTTGTCAGATTAACACAAACAAGGACATGCCTTGTGAAAAGCTATGTGGTGGCATCCAGGCATCTCAGTGGTAATGTCTGAAAGAAGGCACATGTGGTTCAGGAGAGGGAAGAGTTTTCAGCAGGATGGGCTGTGACTGCCAGATGCTACAGTCACCAGATGGCTTTTCCTCCCTTTTACTGTGGAACTGCTGAGCCACATTTGCAAACAGGGATACATTTGCTCCTAAGTATCACCATTTTGTAGCTCCATTGCTGCACAGCTTACAGCCTTTTGCCACACAGTGTGATGCCTCAGCTCTGTGAGGATCAGCCAAGGATCCTGGGATGATCCTGACAGCTTAAGATCCTTTGGGCTGCCTGGTTAATGCTGCTACAGTGAAACACAGGACAAAATTCTTTTTTTTTTTTTTTTTAAGGGCTGTAGTAGTATCTGTGTGGTAGTGCTCCCTGGTCTGCAGATGCATCTCCTTGCATGTCTGTGCTTCTTCGTACCACCACGGCTTTTCAAGATAAGACTTATTTATGTTCTGAAACCAAGGGGAGAGCTGAGCCTGTGTTGTGCAAATCCAAGTAGATGGCTCAGCTAAAAGCATGTGGCTGTAATTTCATGATTTAGTCGGTCATTTCAGAGTCTTCACAGCACAAATAGAAGGAAGTACTTTTTTAAGTCTGTCAGGTTTTTTAATTTTTATATGTTTTCCAAGTATTTTTTTTCCACATTCATTTTCTGATACAGAACTTGCACAGTGGAGGAAACAAGCTATGGTGAAGCATTTTATATGACACCACAGGCACATTTATTAAGATTTGGAGAACAGTGAGTATGCTTCCCACATTGCTGAATAGTGTTCCTCTGCATCACTGGTCAGAGCTAAATCATCACTGTTTGGGCACAAGTTCTGGAGAAATCTCTGTGACTTTTGCCAGAATGTATGTAAAAGGCTGAAAAATTTCACTCTTTAACAGACATTTAGAGGCAGATTTCTAGCAAGAGACATTTTCTATGATGTGTCATCTACCCAAGATTAAGGTTTCAGTACAGCAATGCTTCTTCCATGGAGACTACTTACTGAGCAGGATCCCACCCACATAAACAGTGGGAGGTTTGGATGTGCTGGGTCCAGTCTCCTGCAGGTCTGGGAGATCCACAAGCTGGTGGGGAATTCCTCCCAGACTGGATGATGATAAAAAGCTGTGAGACTGTAGTGTATGTTCAGATTTGGGGTATTTCACTTCACAGCTTTTTTAGGGCACAACATTTATTCATGCATTTATGTGGACATAAGGGACAGCAGTAAGAGAAAATAACTTGTAGCAGAACAAAATTTAGTTAATGGACATGGTCATCTAGACAAAACAGCAAAGGGAGAGAATTTGACCCATTTTCAGTGACTGTGTGGACAAATGCCTTTAACACTAGGAAACTGAAAAGAGTGGGGAGTAGAAGAGAAGGTTTTAATTTGCTGATTGATTTGGCCATCTCTGGAGGTTAGGATTTGCACCACACCTCTAAGAATGACTGTTTTCTTCATACATGCATGAGACTGAAGGATATTCACCCATCTAAACCACTTGATTTTTGAGACTGTTTTATATTTGGTGGCCTTAAATTCCATTTAATTGGGGGTGGAGATCAGGGTTTTTTTTTTTTTTTTTAAGAAACACTGGGATGCATTTGATGCAGCATTTCAAATGATTCAGCAAATGTTGGCAAAAACTTGTGACTCACAGTTGTTGAAGTTAGCCATGTTTCCACATGTTAGAAGTGCTTGTTAAACTAGTTACTCCTCTGTAGTTACTTGAGATCAACTTTGAAAAATAAAATAAAGTATTTTTTTAATACTTCTCTAATTTGTGTGAAACAATTGTATCTTTCATTCATGCATACCACATCCTAACTATGAAACACCGTGCAGGAATTTTATAGAAAAATGAATCCCCTTTAACACTGGATTGTACTCAGTTTAAGGTTGCATAAAATTGACATGTTGGCTTGAATAGTTTCCAACTCTACAGAAAACATCAACAGTCCTACTGGATAAAATCTTCATAAAAACTACAGCCACTAATTCATTTCAACTGTTAGTGCATAAAACAGGAACAGAGGCACCACAAATACTCTGTCAAGGCACTTATTGCCTTTAGATTTCCACAGTGTAGCACAGATCACTGGGAATGACCTCCATAGCCAGGAACTACACTCCAGTTCTGCACTTGGGAAAAATAGGCCCATTCACCTCTGCAAGTCTTCTCTTCCTCACTGAAAAACAATAGAAAGAGGAGTCAGTCATGGCTACAGGATAACGTGGATGGCAGGCTTGCCTTAACAGCTGTAGAAAGGAGCTGAAAGATGTATTTTCTGCCAAGAAAGAAACAGGATAGCATCAGCTTTTGAATCCCTGCCTTAAGCAGCAGGCAGAGCCTTACACAGTAAAATCAAGGAAGATGAGGTTTTTCTCCCTATGCATTTTTAAGGCCAGCACCTACTTTCAGCCTTACCTCCCTTATTCTGTAGTTAATTATATTTCACAGTTTGTCTTTGTAATTGGACTTTGGCCAGTTCACCATCTGACTGGTGGAAAGACAGCATGAAACAGATGTCACAGTTTTTCCTTTGTCAGTTTTTCAAATTAAAAATCTGCCTTTTAAATAAAAAAAAAATAAAAATCTCTTCTTATCCTAAGCCATTGGGCTCCAGTCCTGTGATCATGGTTAACATAGCCAAAACAGTTTCATATCTAGATTTAAAAGGTAATTTATACCTCTTGACACCTACACTTGTGTCTTTCCAAGAAAGGTGTGGAAAAAAAGAAACAGAACAAAAATGTATAGAGAGGATGCAGAAGTTAGCTGATGAACAGGAACATAAAAGCTTTCAGTCAGTTCACACAGAGCATCTTAGGGAACACAAGGTATGGGACCAAAACCATGTTCTGGTAGCATCAGTTGATAGGCAAGAACACTGGAGTGGAGCACAAGCAGAGAGCTATTGCTGATAGGGAGGAAAATAAAAGTTTTTTTTACTTATACATTGTCCAGGTGTAGAGATGAGATGCTATTGCCAGAGACCCTTCAGACCAATGAATATGAGCTGCAAACAAGAACCAAATGAGACAAAAAATGCGGATCTTAGTGGCCAAGGAGGCAAAATACACAACTCTTCTTACATGGAAGGCAAGTTGTGAATTCATCCTCTTAACAGCAGGAACAATCAAAATACTAGACTCTAAATCTTCAAACTGATTACTTGCCATGCCAGGTGCTGCGGAGTAATTTAAAATCATGCTCTGTTCCAAAAGACAGAAAAAAGCAAGCCCTTTCCCAGTGCAGTGCTCGAGTGACCGGGTACTGAGTATTTTGTGTGATCCTTGAAGAACTGGCACATAGCTTGGCTGTGCTTCTTAGGAGCAGATACTGGCTGAAGGAAGATTGTTTTTTTCCATTTGTTTTCAAAACACAACAAATTTATCATCTGCCTAGATAAGACAGCTGCTGAGTACAGCATGGTGAGTGTGTTAGCTGCATTCAGCATTGTTCTGCTGGCCTGGTTTCCTGGGCTCTACAGCAGCTGGTAGCCAAGCAATGGAAAGGCTCTGTAACATGCTTTGGCTGAAATGGCAGTTTGCAGACTTGCCCACATTTTGCTTCACAAGCCCGTCTAATCACTTCATTGTGGGTATACAGATAACTCAAAGCAATGTGGCTTCCCACGTATCCCTAGAAGCAGTTCCAGTTTGTTTTGCTGAGGGGGATGGGCCAAATCTTAACTGCTGTCAAAGTTCAACTCTACTATTTTTCATCTTATTAAAGTGGGAATGAAGCTGGAGGAAGACAAGCACTTGGCAGGAATCACAAATGCTAGAAGCTTGTAGCCCATGTGCCACATGCTGTATCAGAAGTTCTACTGAACCACATCAGCAGGTTTTGCTCTTTCACAAAAATACCCACTGTTACTGCAAAAAACACTGCCTGCTGACAGTTCGTGAAGGCTGCCTTCCTCCTCGAGGGGAAAAGCATCATCAGGCCCTTCAGAGGCACATTCTAATTCATACGCATCTGCAAAATGAGCAGTTCTAACATAATCCCACCAGGAATTGCCCACAGGACCCTCCCACGCTTCCCAGCTTTCGGCCAGCCTGACTCACCCAGGTCGTTGTTACTCATCATGGCATTGGAGGCACGAAGCCGAGGACCTTGCTGAGTGAAATGGTAACCAAACTTCAGTAGGGAGGTGTTCTTTTCCAATATATTTGCGATTTCCATTTCTACTTTGTTGCCCAAGGGCTGACTCTTTTAAAAATAGAAAACAGAAAAGCAAGCTGTTCAGGCTAGAGGGTGATTCAGAGCAAGCACTTAGAGGGAAGGGGTGGAGATTGCAGATCTTTCTCTCGACTTGTGTCCATTTCTGACTCGGAGCTGGTAAAACAAACCACTGGCGTGTTCCTGTACACACGCTACAACTGAGAGGCTCCAACTCCTCCAGTAGACATTCCCACAAGTCCTTTTGCCCAGAGACTTTATTTCTTGGACAGATTAACAGCTAATGGACATCTGGAGAAACCAGGATTTTGGTCTGTCAGTCAGATGTCTCTGAGCTGCCCACAGCTCAGGTGCTTCAAGCTCCGTGTTTCTCCGGGAGCGGCGCTTGCCCCAGCCTCTGTATCACTGCGCACTCGGCTCCCCGCACGCAGGCCACGTTCACCTGGCCAGAGCTGTCACCCACACTCGCATCACCTGGTTGTCAATGCGCAGCTCCACAAGCGACGTGTTGCCCTCGAGTGCTTCAACAATAGCCAGGATCCCCGACCCGGAAATGAAGTTCGACTCTACATTCAGGCTCTTCAGTGTGCTATTGACCTTCAACATTTCTGCCAGGGCCTGTGGAGAGAAGTGGGCAGGAAGAGCTGGCAGTCAGACAGGCAGGGGCAGAGCACCACAGGGCAGCAGGGCTTCAGCCCCCCTCACCTCCAGAGCTCCCCTGGAGGATTCCACATGCTGCCCAGTTTCACTGCCACCAGAGGAAGTGCTCTTCATGGAGTGAAGGGCGTTCCCCGCTGCTGCAGGGGGATCCTTGGACATGAGCATGCTGGAGGCCACAGCAAAACCTCGCATGGACAAACATTAGGGGCTACCCCAAAAGGTGACAGTCCACACCTGCAGCTGCCCTGTGACAGCTTCATCTGTCCCTCCTCTAAAGCCAGCATAGTATGACAAGGATGCTGACCAGCATTGGCCCTGCCTCCATTCTGATGAGTCTCTGCCTGCACTGCACAGGGTTGAGATGCTTGACATTAAAACATGCAGAGAGAGGAGCAGCTGTCTTGAACAACAAGGCATCTCCACATCCAAGGTGTCCTCCCAAGCAGCATCACAACCATATTAATAAATTTTGGCTTCCCTTAGTAGGTAAGACCAGAAGTGGCTGGAATGCTTGTAACACCCCAGACCTGATCAGATCATGTCAATGTCACTTGAAATAAATTGCAAGGAAGGGTCCATGTACATTATGAAGCAGAAGGACCAGAAGGTGATGCCCAAGTGGCAGGGCGGACCTGCATCCACAACACTTAGCCCCACAGCTCCCCTAGCCCAGCACAGCACCCCTCAAGCTCTGACATAGCACCTGTCCTGCACAAGCTTTCTCCCCAATCCAGAGTGCCTGAAGTAATTTAAAAGCAGTACTTGCCCTCCAGAAAGTTTCTTTTCCTAGCAGGAAACTGGTATGCATGTGTGTGTGTCTCTCTATGTGTGTGTCTCTCTGTGTGTTTGTGTGTCTGTGTAGGTAGGCAGGGATAACCCGGGTGACTAAGAGCAAAAACTGACTGCAGTGGTGCTGCAGAAGGATGCAAAGATGCAGCCTGGAAAGCAGCACGAAGGCCATGCAGAATGACTGGCTCCTCTCTGTGTCCCCACTCAGCAGCCAGAAAGACCCAGTATCACCTACAGAGGCTACACCTTAGGAGGTACAGAGTCCTGCTTCTGCACACATCTGCACAAAGAATACATGAGAGACAGCTGGAACCGACGTGTAAGGGGAGCAGTAGGTGGGAACACTTTCTTACTAACAGAAACAAATCTTCAGAGACAGAGACAAACTGCTTTTAGAAGATGCCACTAGGACATCAGTTGTTGTTGTCTCATGCTCCTTTTCCAGGAGATCCTAGAGGACAAATATGAGATTGCATGGATTAGGGGACTGCACACTGAAACCTCCACAGATGAAAAATGAAGTGAATGAACCAAAGCCTGTCTGTTGCTGGCTTCCACTAGAGCTCCTGAAACTGAAGCACCAGCAAACAGCCAGAGGTGTGGAATGTGCCAAACACAACACAAGGTGCAGAAACGGTCCATCAATAATGATGAAAATAGATTGCCTGGGAGTAGCTCCGGTCACAACACTGGGACGATGAGCTCACAGTACTTACAAAAGCAACAGGATCGTTGCTCCGGGTCCCAACTATGCTGAACTTCTTCACATACGTGTTGTTTTTCAGTGCTTCTGCAAAAGCTTTTAGAGTTGGTATGGGAATATTCTGTGACAAGAAATGCAGAAATCATGTATTAAGTCATCATCTGTTTGCAATGAATATGCAATACATGTAAAAGATACTTTTAACTTCTCATCAAGGTCAAATCCCCAAATGCACTGAAGTAATTCGGGAAGGGGTTGAAAAATGTTTTTACAAGTTCTCTTGCTATAACCAGCACGTTCTAAGGAGCATGGCAATGTTTTCATCCTATTTTGTGCTCAGCTGAAAGCTCACTGCCTTGATCTGAAGCCACATTTCTCCTCTTTATTTGCCCAGAAATTCAGCTACCTAAGAACATGGGCATTGTGGGGATGTTTGTAACCAGGATCTGTGAGCCTACAAAGCACTGCTCCCGCGTTCTCTGATAAGAATGGCAGCACTGAGAAACATTCATGTCACGTTTAGAAAATTTCCACCTACAGGAACTGATCCAGAAAGGCCTGAAATGATCTCCTTGTAACACAAATCATGGACACCTCTGACTGCTTTATAAAACATCTTACAGGCTAACAGTTGCCATGCTATGTCTCACCCCAGAAAAAGAATCCATGCTTCTTTTTCTGAGTTCCTTCAAAATCAGTATTTTTCACTTAAAAATAACTTTAGAAACCTTTTCAGATGTTCAAATTTTCACCTAAAATTTTAAGTGGCATCCTCACCTTGGACATCTTGCCACACCTGCATGGTTTGGATTCCACCATGTGGAATCATCTATACTCAAAGTCTCTGCAGAGTCGTAACACAGCACCCAGCAGCATAGAATCTCAGCTGTCACTCCCCAGTTCTCCAAACCCTATTCCAGAGTCATCAGTTCAACACAGAAAAATAGTGCCTGCCTGCCCGATCCTCAGCCTTGTGTCCTCAAGGGACAGGGTCATTAGCCTGAATCAAATACATTAAAGTAAAAAAATTTCTGTTTTACAAAGGTGTGGGTAGCACGGTAAAAATGTCTTTGTTGTGCACATGCAGTTAACTGTGTTCTTGCTGATTAGCAATGTCATCATTTAACAGATCCCATAAAAAAAGAAACTGCATTTTTTAGTGTATGTATGTGTCCCAAAGGCAATATAAGAAGTGGTGCTATGTCCTGATTTGCTTTCTACAAGAAGTAAAAGAGTCCACAGAAGGAATGGGTGGGCCATAGACAGAATCACCTGCAGGAAGGGTGACTCCTACATATTTTTATGGCAAGTATCTCAATTATGAAACCTTTTTCCTCCCACCATCTTATAATATACATCAACATTCCCTCCACTAAATATGCCCATCTAAATCATTAAATCAACCTAAAATGGTTTTAACCAGACAGCCAGTTTTGGGTCTCCCCAGACTACCATCGACACAGCTCCATTTTTCCAGGCACTTAGAGGAATCTATCTCTAGTAGAGGTACTACCAACCCCAAGCCTTTGTCCCACAGCAGGTAACAATCCATTCTGCTGCCCACAATGGAGATGGGAAGCACTGGTGTTTCTTGTCTGGCTACATTCAGTGTTATGATGCTGTTCTGTGCAGCAAAACAGACTCAGTGTCTGCTTTCTGTGTGTCAGATACTGAGTCTTGTTACTAAAAGAGAAGGGTAGAAAGGAGCAAAGACCATTATATTGTTAAGGTTGACTTCCTCAAGGTCAGGATCATTGCTTTGTATTCGTTTCAGAGTTTCCTCCACATCTGTTGAGTTTGGCTCCTCATCAGGAACTGGTTTATACTGTGTGGGCTTAATCACACCTGCAAGTGAAAAGCAAGATGTGAAAATGAAAGTACTTTTAAGTATCACTATATTTTCCTTGAGTGTTTTCCTCCACTTCCAGAAGTGGAGAGATGGAAGCATGACCTGACCAGCAGCCATGAGATGAGAAGCCACTGGGGTCACCCAGCACAAAACAGCCAGTGCCTGCTGCTATGTGCTGTTAAGGTCCAAGTCTGGGTGACAGAAGGCACACTGCCTGCACGGGGCTGTCCCTTGGGCTGTGCTGGCTCCCAGACTGCATCAGGGAAGTGGCTGAGACCGCACTGCCTGGCACAGGGCAAGGATGCACCAGAGATGGCCCCAGCAATCACAGGCTGCTCTGACATGCACAGCTCTAAACTTCAGTCTAAAAATAATTATCACTTTGCTTCTGCTAGCAGCTGCAAAGCTGAATACTGCAGCCTGCTAACATAAATCACTTACTGTTGAGGCCTTCTTTGTTCACGATGGTGCTGCTCCCCAGTGCCTCATAGTACTGCTGGTTACTCATCAAGGTGTGCATGCCAAGGATGGCTACAGAAACAGGAGAACATGACTTATTGTAGGCTCCAGAGCCAGGAAAAGACACAGCACACTACCTTTCCCTGTGCAAGCATAGAAAAACATACAAAGGGAGGACAAAGCCTCCCAGCGACATAAATACAACAGTGCTCCAGTGTGCTGCTCCTTTGTTTATTCCAGTGCAGCCTCAGCCATAGGAGAAGAGGAACATGATCTTGTGGACAACAAACAAACATTCACAGCTTCCCAGTAGCCTACCTGACTCAGCATCACATGAAAATGAGGAGAAGACAGTAAAAAACTCAAAAAAAAAGTCATTGGTAGGCTTTAGCAAAAGTGGCCCAGTCCAGCAGAAGCCTGCACATCCGCATCACCCTTGCTCACTGGGCATGTGCCACACAATTCCACAGCCCAGTTTTGGAGAAGAGCTGTGCCCCACATGGAGCCAAACTGAACCCAAGGCAGCAAGGAGGTGACTGTCACCTGAAGCAATGCACATTGTGTTTTCACTCAATAGCAAGCTGGAGTGGTGCACTTGGTACATTTGGCAGGTGGCACTGTGAGAAGCTAAAGCTCTGCTGGCTTGGTCAAAATGTAGAGAGTGGTGGTGTGAACACCATTCAAACACTGTAAGAGCCTGTCGGAATCTGTGATATTTAAATGATTCTGAGATTGTAGAAAGTCTCTGTCTTTCAGCACCAAAGAAGAAGTCATAAATCATCTGTGCTGGTTTTCAAGGTTGTTTATTCTTGTTTATCTATAACATGTTCTGTCTGACCTGCAGCAGGTCTGTCCTGCAGGACAGCATGTGGGGCTCTGCCCCTCTGTGGGATGTTACAAACATTATATACCAGAAACTACGTGTGCTATATTTACAATAACATGCCAATATCTATCACCTACGTTGAACAGCGAAAAAATGCCAACACTACAGTGAAACATGGAGGGCATGAAGAATAAGAAAAAGGACAAGGCACACCAAATTTCCTCCATCTTGCCTCCTTTGAACCCCTTAGCTAGAATCCTAAAATTCTACTTTTGCATCTGTGCCACGCTAATTATTACTTATATCAAAAATCAGAGCATGTAATTCATCCTGTAAGATTGAAAACTCTTTTCCATGGATGGAGATCAGACACAATGTCTCTCGGGGCTCTGTACAGGGGGGTTCCTGACCCCCTGACAGGGTCCCACACCTTCCAGGGCAGCCAGAGGGATGCCCTGGATTCCCACAGAGCCCAAAGCCAAACTCAGCCAATTTGTGTCTCTCAGACTCAAGACTGCAAAGCCAATATGCAAATGCAAATTGAACCACATCTGGGAGGGCTGGTGAACTTCCTGGTATCTGCAAATGACTGATAAGAAATCAGTGGCTTAGGAACTTTTGGGTAAAGAGTTTGCTTCTAAAAGTAACCCTGCTACATGCAAAAATATCAAGTTTGAAAAGAATCTCATTTTTGAATCAACAACTGCTTTTTTTTTAATAGCTATATGACTTTTTAAAGAAAACTGCAGACACATGAATACTTGTTAAAATAGAACAAGTCCTGATCTCTGGATGGACACAGTTGTGAAAATAATCAATTTCTCCCTAAAATCCAAGCATGCTACTACAAAGCCACTTCTTAGACTTGGTTGGCACCAGTCTGTCACCATGTTCTGTTGCTTTGGCCAAGAAGAGCTGGAATTTGCAGGAGAAAGGTATCCTTGAAGCCTAGCAGAAGAATAGGATCTGTTATGGTGACAGCTCATTGTGACTCATTGTCTGGGTTGCACGGGCAGGACAGCCAGTGTCTCAGTGACAGCAAAGTGTCTCAGTGAACTTCCCATGGCCACCAGCACATTCCCAACTGGATCTCACAGAGACAAGCAGTCTCCATCTGAAAGTCTGAGTGAGGTTGGGCACTTCAAGTTCACTTGTTTGTATTTTAGCTGGCCCTTTTCGCTGTCATTTTCTTGCAGATGGAATCTTCAGGGGTGCAACACAGGTAGGAAAAGTAATTTGCAGGCTCAGCATTTTGATAACCTAGACAGTCCCCAGATCACAGCTTATTTGGACAATGAAATCTCTCCAGCAGCCAGGAGTGTGAGTATCTGGACTGCAGAAACAGGCAAGCATCTGCTTTCATGACCATGCATTTTCGGGGCTCAAGTTTGTATTGGTAGACAAGAGGGACCCACTCTTTCTAAGTCTGGTGCTTATGGTGTATTCTCCAAACTCAGGCAGAATGAAAGCACCCCATTTCTATCTTCCTCAGCTGACCAAAGGCATGGGAGCCCTTCCAGGGCTACTGGGAGCCACCCTCCTGGCCTTGCCAAGGAAGGGATCCAACACACCACAGCTCACAATGATCCCTGCTAAACTGGCAAGAGCAAAATGAGCTCCTCCTAAAGGAATCCTGCTAAGCAGACAGGAGCAAGGCTGTCAGTGTCAATATTGAGATTTCAGCACAGTTTGTATCACATCAGTACTTCTGCTCCCACTTAAGTGTATTCTCCCAGCAACTGTAGTACAAGCTGCCCTGAAGAGCATTTCTGTAGGACAATAATTGCTGCATAGATCTGGACCTTAGAAAGGCAGATTTTATAAGATAGGGCTTTACAGGACTCAAGGATTAACAGCAAAAAAGCAAATTCCAGAGATGCAATGCTTGGCCAGCGTACATATGTTTGGGAGCCTTAATGCAGAAACACATTTCTAAGCCAAAAGATGGCATTATTATGTAGAAGATGTCTAATTGGTGTAGTTATTCTACAGACTTTGTAAGTGTTACAGACTTCCAGCAAGAAGGATACTGCTAGGGAGTATGGAAACCTGAAGGAGACAAAACTGGAAGAAGAAGCCAGTATCACTGAAATACTCACTGACTGCTGGACCAGCAGAGCACCTGTGAGCTTCGTAAGGCATCATGGGGTGTCCGTGTGCTCCTTTGGCCAAGGCATGCCCTCTGCCAAGCACAGAGCTAAGTCCACACAGCAATATACCAATATTGTTATCTGACTGTCTGACCACACAAATAACAAGAAATCCACCACTTAAAATGTGTTGAAAAAGCTCCTTAACAACCACCAGGCCTGTCTGTCCACTGAAAGACTTCTGTAACCTGGCAGATCCTTTGACAGGTTTCACAAGAAATCCTGGGTCTGCTTGACTGTTTCCCAAGATCTGGTTTCAAGAAAGCTGTGCTCTTGAATGTACAGGTTGGATAAGCAATAGTCAGTGGTAGAGACAAAGGAAGAGATCAAACCACACACTGTTCCATAAATAAACCCTTCTTCTCCCTCCTCAGCTTTGATCCACACTCTTGATTAAATCACATAGGCTTAGAGTAACTTTTTTTAACAAATAAATAAAATCTGTCAAAAATGACAGCATTTAGAAAAATGGCAAAAAGTGCAATAGCTCATTTCCCACAAAAGAACAAAATAACCCCTAGAAGCTGAACAACTTTCACCCCCGATTACTGTGAAGTTGTTTTACCAGCAATGTCACAGAGCTCTGCATCAGAGGCATTAGCAAGGGCTTCCTCCAGTTCTGGCTCCAGAGTCACACTTTCCAAAATGGGATCCATCGGCTTCTGCTTGGGAATCCAGGCTTTTCCTATAAATGCAAAATGAAGTCACTCTCGGTATAAGCTACAGCATCCAGTTCACAGCTACCCTTGCAGATGCATTTCCATGCTGTGAGATTTGAAAAGTAGAAAGGACAGAAGGGGCACATGAGAAAAATCAGAAGAGAAACTGAATCCCTTTCCATCAGCTTGGTCTGAGTCTTGCTGTGATGCAAAGGGAGAGGCACCTGCCCAACAGGGGCAGCTGCAGAGCTCAGCCCTTCCAGCAGCACAGCATCCATGGAAACCCAACAGCACACTGGTACAGGATCATGCCTGTTCATAGCCCAGCACTCAGAAAGCCATGCACAGCCTGCCACTGCATGTCCTCACTTCTTTGAAGGCTGCACAAAAGAGGTGAAGGTTTGCCAGCACTGAAGAGGCCTGTACCCAGCACTGTGCAGGATCAGTGCTGCCACCGAGACACCTCTTGCTGTTGTGCATGTTGGCAAGGTAAGATGGTACATTCGTTAAAAGAGGTGGAAAGGAGGAAGTGGAGAGCTCTGGGAGCAAACAGAGACAGCACTTCAGTGAACACATGGGAGAAGCAGGCTTAGGGCAGCTGGTGTAGCTCAACCTCTATTGCAAAGAGCATGCCAGATGGAGACCCTGTGCTTTATCTCTCTGGACAGTAAAAGGCCAAAAAAAAGACTTATTCCCTACAATTCAAAAGTGCAAATCCACAGGTCCAGCTGGTCATGTGAACTTTTCATCGTAGCTGCTTGCTCATGGCCTTTTCCTAAGGGGGAGTGCCCACATGGACAGGAGGCTGGAGCTTTGAACACAGTGGGCTCCCTGCCAGTCCCCCATCCCATTGCCCGTGGCAATCACTGGGCAAGCCACAACACCGTCTCTGCCGGGGCTGGCTGCATCCCAGGAGGCACGGGGCAGTGGACAGGGCTGATGGCCCTGCACAGCTGCTCCCAGCTCCTTACTGCTCGGGCTGCAATGGGCAGCAGATCCTTCTCAGAGGCAGGATGCTCAGGTCTGGGATTGCACAACACAGCATCCACCTGTGACAGCCCAAAGGAAAAGAGAGAGGCTTGTGATGTTTTAACACTCCACAGCTGGGAGCAGTCTGCTGGGTAAATCCAGCATTGCTGGGACAGGGGTAGGAGGGCTCTGAGAACATTTTGGAGCAGTTCTCTCCCCTAAAATACTCCAGGATCACTGCATAGATAGTGACTGCAAAAGGCCTGGCCTAGCATACCAGCCAGTACTATTTTTGTCACCTCGCTGAAACCAGAGTCAGCGACACCAGAAGGGAGAAACAATCCTGCTGCTCAGGGATATGCAGAAAGGGGCTAAATTTAGCCTCAAGGAAGAAGCAACTCCACCTCAGGGTCTCCTGGAACAAAATGGAGGCTGCCATAAACAGCATTTTGCTCCTATCTTCCTATCCTCTGCCTGCAAGCTGCTGGTCTGACAGAGAGAGCAGGAATCTGCCTCTTGGGACACAGCTGCTCTTGCAAAAATAGGCAGAGTGTCATGTGCCTGCACAGCCAGGCACCTTCTGGATACTCAGCAGCAAAATATCTGCCCTGGCTTGGTGTGGAGATCTGGAACCCCCATGCCACTAGATGGGCAAATTGTATGTACCTTCTGGTGTGTGCAGCACCAACAGGGAACAAGAGAAACAGCGCAAACTTAATTCTGCTGTCATGCAGCAACTCCTTCTGACACCTTAGTGACACTAGAATTTCTGGAGTTTAATTCTAGTTTAATTTTAATTACCTAATTTCAGTTAATTTCTAAGTTTTAATCTCAGTCGTGCTTTGTTGCAAGATGGAACTGTAAATTAAACGGTGCATGCATGATGATGACAATGCATGACATTTTATGTCACAGTATGTCTGCACACCCCAGCTCCCACCCTGCCCAGCAGCACAGCCAGGGACAGCACTTCCCATGGCCAACTAGTAAATCACCCTCCTAACTGCAAACGTGGCGATTTATTTACAGCTTCATCACAGCTGTGAATATGTAATTTACCATCTCTGGCTCACAGTCAACGTAAGAAGTGTCTTCTCTCAACAGCATGTTACAAATGAAAATGTGTTTAATACATTTGAGATCACAACAGACTGAACTATGATGCTGCAGGCTCAAAATGCTTGAAATACGTCTGTCTCCTGCAGCACACGGCATCTGCCTTCTAGGCTAAGCAAGACTGGACTGGGGCACATCTGAAGGGTATCAAACCAGTCTTCCTGATAGTAGTCAATTTACTCATTTACTTCTCTCAAGGACTACTACTTTTTTTTTTAAATCTGAAAATATCGCCTCAGGTTTTATTAAATGAACAGATTTTACACAAACCCTTTTTAAGAGAGCCATGTGGGTCAGTAAGGAGGCACCTTTCAGAAAGACCTCAGTTAGGAAATATATCCATATGCCCACATTTTCATGCACTATTTTTTCACACTGGACAACAATTGGCATGAACAGCACACAACTAGGTCTTCTGCTGCAGGGGGATCACAGTACAGAGGGACACATAACAGCTGAGAAAAGCTGCTGGGAAGCTCCTGGAATGCAGAGACAAGGACTGACCAGACCATGTCGCATGTCAGATGATATTTGGAGTTCTGACAGGAACAGGAAAGTCGCTTG
Organism: Chloebia gouldiae; assembly: GCA_003676055.1. Taxonomy (NCBI): domain Eukaryota; kingdom Metazoa; phylum Chordata; class Aves; order Passeriformes; family Passeridae; genus Chloebia; species Chloebia gouldiae. Next base: position 2,228,441 of record QUSF01000029.1, read on the forward strand.
GATAACAGGTCATATACGAGGAGAACAGCAAAAGATGCCAGAAGGAGAGGAAAAGAAAAGAGGCAAAGGCAAACCCCTGCTCAAAGGCCTCAGGGCCATGCAGAGCAGGAGCACAGCAGCCACTGCAGGGTAGGGTCCAGGAAGACACAAACAAGCAACCAGCAGGAGATTGGGAAATAAGGCTGAGGCTGTCAAGAGATGATGAAAACTAGACGGGAACTGCTGGGACTCATCACAGCTACAGAGAGCTGCGAAGTTTATGGTGAAAAGCTCACAGAGTCAAAATGGAGTGTGAAAGGCAAAAGTGAAACATGGAGCTTAACATGAGGACCTCACAGGAGAACAGGGTAAGGAGGAACAAGAGAAGACAGATTATTTCTTTCCCAGAACATGATACAGATGCAGTGGCATGGGGATGGGAGAAGGCTGCACAGGGCTACAGCTTCTGTCCAGCATTTAACAACATATCAGATGGTGCCCAAGTAAGCCAGCACAGGGACCTCTTGGGCATTCCTCAGTTTATCAGCCAGCCTGGGCTCAGGCTAGGCAGCAGAGAGAGTAGATTCACCACCCCAATAGTGTCAAAAAGAAGCTTTATCAACACAGGTCAGATATAACCGTTCTGCTGTGCACCCCCTATGCCTTCATTGTGATGCACCCAGCACGGTGCAAAGGATGACCATACCTCTCTTTTCGCCTGTGAAAGGAACCAAGTCTTCTCTGTCTTTAATGTCCTTTGCCTGCTTTTCTAGATGGGCCATGAGTTCCTCCCTTTTGAATGGGCCAGTTGGTGGCTTTTGTGTCTGATCCCGCTGCCTGAGCCCTGCTGGCAACAGTGCATTCTAGACATGAAGGTGAGAAACACAGGTTATCTCTGCCACAATCCCCATCCATCAAACACTCTCCCCTCATTGCACCACTCTTCTTCCACAGTGTTGGACAATTTGCTTCTCCTTATGTCAAAGGTTATCTTTGTCCAGCCCCACTGATTCCCACATCATTCAAGATATGTGATGCTCCTTTCCCACTTCAGTTTCAAATGCTACCCAGTAGATGTTTCTCTGCAAGATCAGCTCCAGCCCTTTCCTTCTGGAAGCTCTCACCCATCTTCCCCCCACTATATGAGTCTGTCCAAGTGCCCACAATGCCCCATGCGTCCCAACAAGAATCAGTTCAGTTAAATCTCATGATCTTTCACAGAGCAGACCAGAGAGTTGTGGTGGTTTCTTCTTCCTTTCAGGATCCATCACAAAACTACAGAGAGGGTCTCACAGAGAAGATCAGGTGGTTGCAGAGCAAAACCCCTGTGGACTCCAGCTTTTTTTCCAAGCTGCCTCCTTGTTATTCAGTCACGTAAGCCTCCACAGGAAGTTGGTTTGTGCTTGACACATATGGCATGTAAACACCTGCTTATATTTAAATATAGAACAGCCTTAATGCAGTAAGTAAGACTATTCCCAGATTTGACACTAAGCATGTTCTTTAAAGCTTTACTGGATAGAAGTCAACATTTACTTTTTAAGACATCCAAGGTGATGCTGAACAACACATTTTTCCATGCCTGCCTGATAAAAGCAGTTCACTATAATTTATATCTGTATCAATTAAAAGCCTGGAAAGGAAAATTACTAATAGGAAGCAGTTGGACCCAGGCAACCCTGGAGGGCAAGAGAAGTGTGTGAACTGCAGAAGCAGGGAGGCACAGGAGACAGCTTGCTTCCACAGGTTTCATGCTGTGCGAGGTAACTATGCAATCTTCAAGCAGAATACACCTGCACTGACAGATGCCCATAATTATTTTACCTTTCTTCATCTTCACAGAATGCTGCCTGACTCTGTCTTCTGAGATAGCTGTAACCAGCCCATCAGCCCATATGCTTAATCCTGGGAGCCAGTTTGCCAGCTTTCAAATATTTTCATGCATTACAATTAAAAATACTGATGATGCAATCTACGGCACCCATCATTTACTCCAGAAACACTAACTGTATGTCACAGGAACAATTTCTCACTTGGCAGTGCCCAAGCTCCTCAAGTAACACTGCTGTAAGCCAGAGGCCAGCCAGTTGGCTCTGCACATCCCCTGCAACAGGACAGTGCTGACTTCAAAAACCTTTCACCAGCTTGGCACCAGCAGACCCCATGTTTGCGTATGTGCAGCTCCTGCTGATGCTAGGGGGTTGCTAAAAATAAACTGTCCCACTTTGTGAAACTCTGGGGTTTGGATTTCTACCTAAATAGAGGAAAATACAGGCCATTTGAAGTTTGTTACAAAAAACCCGAATCCAAAACACCAAAAAAACCCCAGAAAACCCTCAAACCAAGCAACCCACAAAGCATTCCCTCTAAGGTGGCCTGCTCAGAAATAGGGATCCGTTTTCCACAGGATTACTGCACTGCACCAGCACTGGCTCATATTGCTGCTGCAAGTCACAGTTGCTCATCACACTGGGAAAAGGGCAGGAAAACAGAAACAAAGATAAACATGCAGACTGTGCTTCCAATGGCAAATCTACAGCCAGTCTCTTCCACTCTTGCTCCAAGTACAGGCTCTGCAAAGGATCTCACTGAAATACAGATTACTAATGCAGCCCACTCCCCCACAATTACTAAGATTCACAACCTAAGGTCTCGATTAAAAATTACTTACATCAGGATCCAGCTCTTCCAGTTCATTCTCTAACTTCCTGAGCTCCTCCTCTGTCAGAGATCCAAGGATCTGATCTTCATCTAGGTCTCGGTATTTTTCTAGCTCCTTTCTGTAAGACATCTTAGAGGAGTCTCGTGGATCTCACTTTTATGCTGTAACAGAACCTGATATGAAAACAAGAAGCATTAACACTGAACACATGAAGCATGATGCTGCAGCCTGCCTGGCTGGGGAGCACTGAACACCTCAGAGCTGGAGATACATGCTTAAAGCATAGCTGATTTCAAAAGATTGCTCAGGACCCTCCTTCCATATCCCATATGCACATAATCACCCATGGACGTGAGAGCGGTGCAGCTCTGGTAGCACATTGCCCCACCACGGATTTACGAGACAGGACTGAGGAAGTTCTTGGTACAGGACCCTGGCTAGGGATGTCTTTCTGCAGTGCAGTGTTAGATGTTAATGAAGCATCCTAGGCATTTATTTCTTTAAAGGACAATAAACCGTAAGTCATGAAGTATACAGCTCTCATGTCCTTACAAGCCCCCAGTAACACCACCCTGCACATGGCACTCCAGATAAGATGGTTACCAGATGGGAAAACAGATTTGTAGCACCACTGAGTACCTCTGAGCCCTGAAAACCTCTTCGAGGCTACAGCGTGTGGCACTTCTTCCCATGTTTTAAAGTCACAAGGATATCAGGAAGTATTATCCACTCAGGTTCAGGAGGCTGCCAGTTAAATGTGATATTTAGTGACCCACCTTTGCTGAGACAACACACGTTTGCACTGTTGCCAGCTAAGCAGCTGACCTCTGTGCTACTGCATGTTCTAAACCGGTCCTTCACGCAAAGAAGTGAATGGTCTATCTGGATAATCCCTGCTGACCCCAAGGTTTGGCCCATGTCGACTAATATAATGTGTCATACACAATCATAGGCATGTAACTAGACCTCTGCAAGCAAAAAGACTGCAGAGAAAAAGGTCAATGTGTTTAAAATATGCAGGTGGGTTAAAAGTACACTCAGTTTAACACACAAAAGCATATCCAACCCTGCTCTTTTGCTGACAGTCTCCTTCTGCTCCACAGCACTGCCTGTACATTTATATTTGTTGGCTCTGTTTTTGCAGAGAATACCGAGTCCTAGATAATTTAAAGTGATTTTTCTTAAAGTGTTGCTATTCTTCTGAGTGACATTTACATTAAAAATAACAGCAAGGCCTGTGTATTTTTTAGGGAACCAAACATCTTTTGAGTTTCTATAAATGGTCTCTTTTCATCTCCTGTGGAACATCAGAGCCCTACCCTGAATCACATCTTTCCAGCTTTGCTTGCCTCCTCAGGACAGATTATGCTCTTATGATCACTCTTCATTAGTGGAGAAGTTTCTTTATACAAGTTACAACACAGCTGCTGTTCCAGATAGGAAAATTATCTTTAGCTTGGTCACAAAAGGGCACAGTAATGCACACACGCTTGCTCAACAGCAAGCCCTTAAATTTAGAAGCTGTCATCCTGTCAGACGTTTGGTTCCCCACTAGTGTGATGGCAATTCCTGCATCATTCACATTCCTGCCACTCGCCACTTAGGAGGTGAAGTGTGAGGAGATGGCGCATTCTTGATGGGAGAAACAGCCCCTGAAGCTCCCTCAGCTGGGAACCGAGAGGGTGAAAATCAGTTTTTCACTGGGCTGGTTTGTTCCAAGCAGCAGCCATCAACCTATGGGCGCCGGAGCCAAGGGCAGCCAAGAGGGTGAGGAGGAAGCAGGAGTGGTGGGGCTCAGTGAGCGAGGGAGGTGGAAGGAGCCCCACAGTTCCGTGCTTCCCCAGCGCCCTGCAGCCCTCAGTGCGGGGCTCCCTGTGCTGCGGGGCTGGTGGGCAGCAGCCACACACCAGCCAGCCTATGGGCCATGTCCAGCAGCTCAGCCCCTGCAAGCCTGCCCTTCCTGCAGGCACAAAGAAGGGCACAGACTTTACTGCAATTACCCATAAACACTGACGTGGGAGATCCTAGAATAGCAGCCTGGACTTGGATCTGGATATGTGCTGTGCTACTGTGGCCTTAGATTACATTGCATGAGCCACGACTAGCCTGGATTTCATATGACATATGCAGTTTTCACCATTCTGCTGTGGAAGGAGCTAGAGCTAGGAGCAAGCAGAAAGGCAGAGAATAACCAACCCCAGGCTGCTAAATTCCCTATAATGGCTTAAAATACCCACACCTGCCACACACATGGCAATATCTGTCTTGGCTATATGAGGACAACTATTCCCAGAGGCAGCCACAGACCTTTCCCAGGAACGCAGGCAAGACTGCAAGCAGGGGCCTGTCTGGGACCAGAGTGCAGCCCCCCAGGGTGACCTTGTTGCCTCCCTCCAGAAGGACAGAGATGTCAGCACCGAGAGGCAGGACAGACATGGGATGTCAGTGCACACAGGCAACGCTTCTGGAAAACGCCTCAGGTTTCAAAGCATCCTGCAGAGATATGAAGCTGAGGCTGCATATAGCAAAGGCCCTGAGGGTTGAAGACAGGTGCAGAGCCTGCTGAAGCACAGCTGAAACCCCTGTTGGGGGAATTTAATTTGCTACATGTCCCAAAGAGAAATGCTGGGGGGCACAGTGCCCTCCCAGACTTGCCAGTGCAGCCGGACAGTGCTGGCACCTCGCACATCTCCCGCAGAGAGCACACGGAGAGGACTGCTCATCAGGAGCGCCAGCCTTGCCCATAGCAGCAGGACATTCTGTACTGCTCCCCTGCCTGCAGCGCCAGCTGTTCAGCATCGTGTCCTCCAGCACAGCCTCCAGGACCAGTATGTTCACTGGCACTCCCTCATCTCCACATCCCAGGCCTCTTCTACCCTGTCTTACTAATGAGTGCTGGGAGAAAAAAGCAAACCAGCCCATCTGCTGTAAATGGAAGAGAGATTTGAACTGCCAGTGATAAGAAAGAACACAGTTCCCACCTTCACCTGAGTTTAAACTAAACAACAACGCCGTTCAGCACAACTTGAGTTCTCACTCTTTTTCATTAACCCTATCACTCTTCATTCAACCAACTAAGGAAGTATCACATAAGAATTTAAGTGCAACACATATATATATATATATACTTCACAGAAGTGACACTGTTGCAAGTTTAAGTCCTCAAAACATTGAAATTCACATAGATTACAAAGACAGCAGGATATTAGGTCTCTGTAGTACTTTGTGTACTTGCCAGTTACACAGCCCAAGCACTTGCACTTGATAAATCTGAACAACACACAGGTAGAAATGCACAACGATCATGAAAATTGTTAAAGGAGAAAAATTTAATTGGCTGGGAGATAATAAAAGGTCATCTACAGGAAAGACTGTTCTCACCATGAATATGGGAAAACAAAACAAAACAAAAACAACATTGCTGATCATGAGGGGGATAGAACAGTTTCTTTCTGAAGGGTTCAAAAGTGCTGAGCAAACAAATGCATGCTGAAAATAAGTGAAAATGAAAAGAATCCTGTACGGCACTGGAAATAATTCTTTCACAGTGCTTTGCACTGGTACAGCCCTCTGCAGCACCATGACCTTTTTGGGGTGCAGAAAACTGAGAGCAGACTGATGTCTGCACAGGGAAGCAGTGGAAATCCATCCGGGAAAGTGGCCCACGTGGGGCCCACTGTTTCACCACCAGCCCACCAGCCGAGGGCAGGCATCAGCACTTGGTTGTGTTCTTTAGGTGGGTGAGCAGGGAGGGCAGGAGCAGGGCAGCAAGGGGCTTGGGCTACAGCAAGCTGCTCGGGAAGGCTGTGGAGCAGCACCCATACTGCCGAGTCAAAAGGTCTGCTGGATTATCCCCCCGTGATCCAACAGCCCCAGGAAAAAGAACAAATGCAGAGAGGAAGAACTGGGTAAAGTGACAGGAACAACAGCAGGACAAATTTCAAGAAAATACAAAAATGTCACAGTGGAAGCCAGGGGTGCAGTGTCAGGCATGCCGTGTGACATCCGGCACACACTGTGCCGGGCAGCCCAGCACCTCCCTGCACAACCTCCCAGCATGCCAACACCAGGACTGCATAGAAAGCATTTCCCTTCATGAAAATGCAGGGAGAAAGAGCAACTAAGCTCAGCAAAGGTGCAGGGCTTTCCAGGGTTAAGTTCTGTTATCAGTCCTAGCCATCCCTGGCTCCAGGGGTGTGCACAGGCTGTAGCACGCAGCACCATGCCCAAGGCTTGGCACGTGGGGGGATTTGGGGCATCCCTGGCCACCACCACATCAAACAACCACCAAAGGCAGAGGACTGGAATTCTGTGTAGTATGGCACACAATGAGAACCATGCCTGAAAAAATTAATATCTTTGCCCCAGACAACCCTCAAACCTACCACAAAACCTTTTCTGTGCTCTGAAATGTGAAAGCAGACCATGGGGCTTGGGTTTTAGGATAAGGAGGTAGCCAAGGTTGAAGACAGAAGTCTTTTCAGGATAAAAGCTGTAATAAAGGAGCAGTGAAGGTGGGAATTCATATAATGAGGGATGGCTTGAAAACTCTTCTTGTTTGACTCATGGAGGGTTTTGATTTATGAGATTTTTTGTTTACAGTTTAAGTATAAATCTAAGTCAAAGTTCAGAGCTATTATTTTGCAGTGTAAAAATAACAAACCAATATCAACCAATATACCCTCTATAGCTGCTACAATTATCTTTATTTTTTCTTTTCTTTTTTTTTTTTTTTTGACTTGCAGCATAACTTAAAATATAAATGGCAGGGTCTGGGTTTTTTTTTGATGGAGGAGCTATGCATACCTCAAGTGACCATTTCCTATAAATTCAAGAGAAACTAGGTACTTTCTGTGCATACACTTAAATCTTAGTGAGTCACCCAGCTGCAGATCCAAGATTCATGCTGTGCAGATGAAGGAACAAATCAACTCCAGTTTCTTCTAAGTAAAAACTCTCTTCTTATGTGGTCAGTCCTCTGACAAACCTTAAAGCCAGTAGCAAACCTTAATGAAATCTCATGCAGGACTCAGACCCTTATTTCTTGGGAAGCTGCACATGTGTGCAGAGGGTCTGTCAGCCTAGAGATCTTCTCTGGCTGACAGTCAGGAAATGAGGGAGAGCTGGGGTACTTGCACAGTGGCCTAAGGCGAGTGGTGGGTACTAGAAGCGTTCGGACAAGGGGTAGCTTCTACACTTGTAGTGCTGGAGCAGCCATGGTGGGGATGCAGAGATGAAGGAGATCAATCCACCAACACAGTGAGTCTCTGCTGATTCTCCCTGCCTGGGACAACTTTCAGACCCTGAGCTTGCATCCCAACATAATTGGGTGCTGATGACTCCATGGCCAACTCTGCTTTTTGAGTCACTGGGCAACCAAACATAATCAGCTCCCTGCAGTTTCAAGAACTGACCAACAGATTACGGCCAGATCCAGTAGCAACAAAGGGAAACACACACAGCAGCTCCTGTTGAGACCACATCTAAAAATGTGAATCTATGTGAATTGTGTAAAACCCAGTAGGATATCAGAGCAGAGGTGGAGCTGGATCCATCCCCAGTGTCATCACATAGCCATTCACAACAAAAATCTTCACTGGTGGGTGCTTGTGACCATGATTTACCCTGCCCACAAGGGAGTCAGTACAGCTGTACTGGTACAGGTGTGTCTCCTCCCAGCACACAGGTACAAACATCACACTCTGGCCCCACAGTCCCTTCTCTCACAGACACAACCAGAATGGTGGAGTAACTACATGCCCTATACCTGAAGTACAGATATTCAAAGGTTTACTCCACTTCAAATTAACATAGTTCTCCTTAAAATGAATGGAAGATAGATAAATGCCTAACACCAGTCCTTTAAGGTAATGGCCTCCTGCACATTTCTGTAGATCCCTTTTCAAGCAGATCTTATTTTCTAGTCAAGAGAGGAAAGCATCATTTTAACAAGCCATAAACACACACCCAGGCTGCAACATCAAGTACGGTTGGCCTGCCTGGGCTCTGCACCACCATCTTGAATGTATAAGATGATAAAAACTCATTAAAGCTACAAAAGCCTTTCAATAGACTCTGCTCTGGGCCTGGAGTCCAAGCTCCATTAGAAAGTGTCTAGCCAGAAGACCCACATGGGAGACCGAAAGAAGACCCTCTGCTTAGCACCACTGAGCATCCAGCTGGATGTTGCATGCAGTGTGATGTCCTCTAGTAGAAAACAGGTCTTTCCAAGCTGAATGAGCAAAGGCAATTGGACTTACTCAGCCTGGAGAGAGGAAGGCTGCAGAGGAACCCAACTGCAGTCAGTCACGTGCTGCCTAAGGGAAATGATTTTTTAAAGAAGAAAAACCACAAATTCATGTCCTGGATGAGAAGAGTGGACAGAGAAATGACAGGGAATGCTCCAGATGGTGAGAAGCTCTGCCATGTCATATGTAGAAAGCAGAGCACACATTCTCATTGCTCCAGGCTAGTCAGACATCAACATGAAAGACTGAAGCACTCTCACCCTCTCTGCAAGAGGCTCATGCTTAAGGAAATCCAACAGCTAGTCTGCTGTCCCTTCAGGAAACTGAAACTTCTCCAAGGAAGATCTAGGTCTCCTCTGAATTAGCAGCTGTTAATCTAAGACATCCTGAAATACATATTTGAAAGAAAACATCTGGAAGAAGGCATTTTGGGTCTATCAAAGCACATGACCTCTGACTCTCGAAGCGACACACCAACCACGAAGAGCATGTAACACTATCTGGAGTTATCATCAGCACCCAACCCCCTGCAGTAGTGAAGTTCAATAGGCTATATACAAGACTTACTGATGATGCAGCTTCATTCCCATGGATATCCTGATGTCAGAGTTGACATTCCCATCCTTGACAGCTCCACAGCAAACATCTTGTTGTCTGAGGTCATGCACACACTAGGGAAGGTTCCTTGTGCTCAGCCTATGTAACCTTTCCCTTTATCCACTAGTGCTGAGGAAAATCTCACAGTGCCTTGCACTCTCAGTTTTCTCAGCTCACCCATCTCCTAACCCAATATCCAGAAATTGTCTGTATCTCTTGGCTCTCCTCTTGTCAATACTCCTGCAGCCTGCAAGCCACACAACTCAGTACTGGTGCTCACCAGGTGGTCTTTCTCATTAGCAAATGGTCTGGATGTTTGGTGACTAGGCTAAGATCTACCAAAGCCCAAACACAAAGAATCCCAGCTATATCTCCCCCACTTTACATATTTTTAAGACACACACTTGTAAACACAGTTATGTGTTCTCCTATTTGGGGTGAGGTTCTCTCATGCACCTGGCATGCACTCAGTTGCTTAATTACTAATCCTTGTGAAAAGCATGTGGGCACACTTGAGTCATTAGTGACACTCTGCACTCAGTTCCTGCTCTGTAACTTGAACCCCTCCACTTGGAAGTTTCACAGCCAGAACAATCTCCTCTGGAAAGTGATCCTGGGTTACTTGCCTGAGTTTCTCTTAGTACTCAGATGGACACTCCTGTTTCTGCGGCACACTCATTTTGCAGGGAACCTGAAGACTGCATTGTGAACACAGGAGCAGAAAGGCTCCTGTCTTGCACTGAGCAGCACCTCAGATCCTCAGACAGGCAATGGCCACGGCCTGTAAAAGAGCCTTGCCAGACTGCCAGGGCCAAAGCACAGCGTGCTGTTAGTAACACATGAATGTCTGCACATCCCAATCCCACCCTACCACTAGTGTGGCTGAAGCACAGGGAATGGCAGTGAAATGCCCCACCAAGGCCCAGCTAATCAGCCCCAGACAGGCTGATGCTTAATTAACACTGAAGCAAAATGAGCACTGTTCAGCTGCAGTGAGTATGCAGTGTACACTGTGCACCAAATCTGATCAAGGCACTTAACAGAGGTGAGACCCTCAAACCATCATACAAGGCCTGAAGGAACACAGCAACCAGCTCCAGCTGGGGAGCTACCAAACTGCACAGAGCCTGAATAGGGGAGCGCTCTGGGGAAGCATCACTGCAATCTTGCTTCTGAGCTTCTCAGGCTGCTGCCAGCCAGAGTGTCCTGGGATGTACAGACTTTGGTCTGACCCAGGATAACCTCTGTTATGTGTATATCTCATTCACCATGAACAATTAGGAAGAATTCCCTCCCAGGAGGGTGATGCAGCCCAAAGGCAAGCCTTAAGGGATGTGGGTCTCCATCTTTGGGGATTTGTAGACACAGGCCATATGAAGCCAGAAGCCCCCTATGCGAGGAGAGGTCTGCTGTGAGCTGGGGATGGGCTAGAGAGCCACTGAACCTCCCGTGGTACTGCATCCACGCGCCCAAGAACATGGGGGCATTTAGCGCCATGGAGTCATGGAACACAACCTTCTGTCCTGTTTCTTCCAAGAGCCTGGTAATTTTACCAAGTGAAGACATTTTGTCTACAGGTCTCTGCCTGAACAGAGGAGTGAAGGCAGTCTCCCTAGCTCATGATGTCCAAATGACTGTCAGCTATAGAGGAAAAAAATCGGAAGGCAGATCACAGTTTCCTTCCCCCTAGCTGTGCTTTCGTAAAAACTCCATACACCTGAAAAACAGTGAAGCAGCACACAGGAAAGTACAACAATTCATCTGCAAACACTACATTTAGTAGCACATTGCTCTGGGGAATAGGAGGTACACATCTGGCAACAGAGGACTGGTGCTTCTTACAGAGGTCGACTCATTTAAAGGTAAATCAAATGGTCCTTTGGGTGAATGAAAGTAAAACTTGGGCAAAGAAAATCAGTAATGAGATAGACCAGACTGTTTCCATATCTGTTTGGCTTTTCCAAATACAGTAAGGGGGTGGCGTGGGGGAGCAACATATTTCCAATATTATGCAAAACCACAGTATCTGGAGAAAAGGCAGCAGACCATCACAGCTGAGAAGTGTGTGGAGAAGAGCAAGATGAGTCAGGCTGGAAAACAATGCAGTGCTGAAGGAGGGGTGGGGGAAGAGCCCTGCCAGGGAGAAAACAGACTTTGAAATGAGAAGCAGTGAGCCTGTGATGCAGTGTTCTTGTTGGAATACCCAGCCATGTGTACATTAGGGCAACAGGTACAGAGGCTGTCCAGAGACATTTGGCTTTGGGCACTGCAGTGCAAGCAAGACGGTGTTTGGCTTTCATGTTGTAGTCCAGCTCCTCCTTTCAAGAGGGCAAAAGAGCTCACTACTATAACCTGAAGTGGAAGTTGCATGCCCAAAAAACATGTCCTGTATTTGATCTATCAGATAGTCTGAGAAAAGGTGCCACCTCTCAGTACAAATCTTGATGAGAAACAAAGTCACTCTTCACTGCTGCATAATCTGGCAGGTCAGACATGAAAAAGGGCTTTAAAAAAATTAAAACACTTAAAACCAACTTCAATCACATGGCTGAACACCTTTTGTGGCTCAAGGCCCAACATCCAAGAAAAGATGTAAAGCAAGTAGAAAGGACTCCACATAAGGGGAGCAGCTGGGTCTGATGGGAGGCAGAGGGCAATGGATTGTGCCCAACAAACCATCCATGACTATTTAAAAAGCAGAGGGCAACAGACGAGCACACGAGTAAGGGCAGAAGCTGTGTCCATCTAAGTGAAGAAAGATTATCTCTGGGATAGGCTTTGCAAGGCAGTGACTATTTCAAGTTGGAGAAAGTAGGGCCAAGGCAAATGCAACAAATGGCCTCAAGGAACCTTTCCCCCTGCTAATTTCCCTTACAAAAGCAGCACAGGTTTCTAGCGATTCATTATCTGGAAAACCATCCCCTAGAAGAGTTCCCTGGATTACAAACGCAAGTAAAAACAGTAAAAAAGAACTCTCGGCGCCCTCTGCAACTCGCTCAGAGTCGTGCAGAGCCCTCTACTCTCACCGTGTCAGCACTCCTGATCCCCGCCGGGATTTGCCGCGGACACGCGTGAGTGCCTCCGGCTGCCATCCATCCATCCCAGCGCCTCCGCCTGCCCGGCGAGGGGCACGGCCGCTCCGAGCGGGGACACCGCCTGCCCG
>QUSF01000029.1:2241099-2277300 GCA_003676055.1 Chloebia gouldiae
CGAGCGGGGACACCGCCTGCCCGCCGAGGGGCACGGCCGCTCCGAGCCCGAGAATCCCCGGCTGCCGCAGTGCCCGCCGCCGGCTTCGCGCATCCCGGCGCAGCGCTCCCACCTCCGGGCACGGCTCCCGGCAGGCAGGAAAGTGTGCTGGTAGGCAGGCAGAGACGCAGGCAGGGAGGGCGACCCAGCTCCCGAGCAGTCCCCGTTCCTGCGCGCTGCCTAGACCGCAGCGGCTGCCGCTATTTCTGTCGAGCCGGGGACGCCCGGTGCCGGCCAGATATTGTGCCCCGATACGGGCCGGGCCCGCCGCCCCTTCTCCGGCTTACCGCAGCCGTGCGCCGCGCCGAGCCCCGCGGAGCCGAGCCTCGGCCGCTCGTCCTGGCCGCGCCGGCTCCGCCGCTGCCGGGGGCGGAGGTCCGGCCGGCCGAGGCCCCGGCCCGGCCGTCACTCAGCGGGGGCCGTCCCTGCCGCCCCTCCCGGCCGAGAACAGCTGCGCCAGCTCGGCCCCCGCCCCGCGCCCCGCTTTGGTTGGTCCTTATCCTCGGCCCGCGCTCGGGATGGCAAGCGCGCTCCGTCCATCCCCAGGGCAGCTGTGAGGCGCCGCGGAGGGTGGCAGCAAGAGCAGCATTTGTTTCTAGAGGGTCTTTCCTGCTTTTTGACGAGTCAGACACGCTGGAGCTTGCCTTTTGTCCCGTGGCAACGCCCTTCAGAGTGCTGAGCCAGATGCTTCGGTAAACTGCCTTTTTGGGAAACTCCACAAGATATACACGTATCTTCTTGGGGATCCAGGACACTGTACAGCACCCCGAGACTGCGGCTGGCAAAATTCCTTCCCGGGAGGAGTGGTGCAGCACTGGGACACGGGGAGCAGGGAGGCCTCAAGGCTCAGCCGGACCAAGTTATGGCCACCCAGGCCTCTGACTGGATGGCCCCACTGCCAGCACTGCTGGGTACCTGTAGCTGCAGTCATGGGCACTTTGTGAAAGCTACTTCTCTCAAATGCCTTCAATGTATCAATGCACGTACTAATCCCATGCCTTACTTTACTCCCTGTCAGTTTGCCCCATACATCCAGTGACAGCCACTAGAGTTGCTCCAAGTCTGCAGTCAGCTCAGGAGAGCTGCCTTCCAGTCTTAGGGTACCAAGTTTTAACATTGCTGTCAAATCTCCTTTCCCCTATGTCACCTCTGAGTCACTTCAAAGCCCCATTGATTTGTCCTTTAATTATTTTTTTTACCAAATCTCCCGCAAAAAGCCCCAAGCTCCTCCTTAGCTCTGCTATCTGGTCTCCACCAGCAGCCACAAGCCAAAGGTGGAGAGGTTTACCAGAGGTGGCCAGTCCAAGTGAATTCTTCTCCAGCCCCATACTTCCCAGACCTAGTGATGACCTTCATCTGAAAATGTCCCCAGGTCCCATGATATAGTACTTGGCTTTTTTTTTTTTTTTTTGCTTGACCTGTCTGGCACTGAAATTCCATGTCCTGTGGCATTTGGAGGAAGATTTGCAGTTAGCTTTGAAAATACTGCTCCCAGCTAGGACAAAAGAAGGATTCAAATGGGGGCTGTGCCAAGCACTGGACTCAGCACATGTCTCGTTGAGTAGGCTCAAGTCACTGGCATCATCCCAGCTGCTGGCAGGAGAGAAGAGGGTGCTTAGAATCACCCAGTTCACCCAAATGTCTGTTTGTTCAGGCTAAATAAGCCTGACAGGTACCAGATCAGACAAACCTGGATGCCAGTTTCCCTGCCACCAGTTTACCAAGTGCCTTTCTCCAGGGCGTGCAAGCCAGGAGAAGCTCAGGAAGTGATCCACTGGCACCACTGAGATTCCCTACATGCCCACATTGGTTTTGCACTCAGAGATATATTTGATCCACTTTTTTTTTTTAATCCCATCTGGCTGCTGTCAGATGTAGCTTTGTGGGCACCATAATCTGAGATGCCTTGGTCCCCTTAGAATGCACTCAGCCTGTCTCCATCAGGCAAGATATGGACCCAGCTTCTCTGCACATTTGTTTTCAGTGCATCAGTGTAGTTCTTTCTTAGCGGTTTGCCGTGCCACACTGCGGTAAGGAATGCTGCAGGTAAGGTACACTACAGCACTTTCACAAGACACCAAATTTCACTAACCCCGAGTACACCACTGCTCTCAAGGAAATTACTTGGCATGCTTGAAGCATGTCCACTCAGGCCACAAGGTCCTCTTGCCCTAGCCAAACTCTTAACTTCACAGAGCAGGGCAATTCTCCTGCTTAAGAATTCCAGTCCAACTTGAAAACATCAGCAAAGAACAAAAGAACACAACAGGGAGCTTTCAGAGATGTTTTTCTCATTGCATTATTTTTCTTCACTCTTCTTGTCTAACACAGACAGCACATGAGAATCCAGGCTTTCAAAGGTTTGCCTGATGGACAGCTGTGATGACAAAGGATGAGTGTGGTGAAAACACAGAGACAAAAGATCCTTGCAACAAAAGTCTTCCCAAATGGGGAAAGAGGAGTCCAACACTGGAAACCCTAGAGACAGGAATTGATTTTGAGATGGCAAAGAGGGTTCTCATGTTTCTCTGACAAAACAAGAGTTCCTCAAAATGAGCTGGAGTGAACACACTGGGAGATGCACACAGGTAAACTTAAACTGCCAACTTAACAAAATACAGCTGAGTTTGAATAAACAGAAAAGAGGAGGTGTGCAAGTGCTTATTGTTCACAGCCTTGAGTAAGTAAGAAGCCTGCTTTGTTTGTTTTAGTTATTGCAGCATCATCTGTTTTCTCTAGGTAATCAAGGATCATTGTTCATTTTTTAAAATTCACAATGATCCACAAAACTTGTTTAACAAAGCTGCATTCCCTTTTTCTGGTTGTAAAGTTACCCTGGGTGGAATCCCAAGACTTAGACATTCCAAATCCACATTCCAAGGGATGATCAGCTGGGGTTCTGCAGATACATCCAACATGGTTTTGGCATGTAAATTCCAGTAAATTCCCTGGCTATGCCCCTTTCTTCCCGCAGCTAAAGCTTTTACATGCCTTGTTTTATCTACATATAAAAATAGTAATCAGTGAAAATTTCAGAAAGTGTTCTCCTCCTTACCCTTCTTCTATCTAGACAAACTGCAAATCCTTCTATTTAAACCAGACTTCCTACACATTGTTGTTGCTTTCATCTGGATTATCTGTGATTAATCCACATATTTCCTGGAGGACAGTGCCCAGAACTGCATGGAGGCCGTTCTAATTCCTGTCAGAATGGAAATTAACTCCACCACCTGCCTGATTCAGACATGGGCTGTGGACACAGCCCTAGTGAAGTGCCATGCATTCATGAAAGCAGAAAACCATCCACAACCACCCTGCAACACTGACTGCTGAAAAACTGAAGAACCATGCAGCATGCTGTGTGAATTAACAGCTTCTACAGGGCAGGCATGTCTAGTACCTCCTGGGGACAGGAGACTAACTAATTATGCTATTTCATGGCTTGAAAACATCAGCAATCTCAAAGTGTTCAATAATGTGTATGCCCAACATGCTCTGCACAATTTTCAAAGCAGAGCATGAAATGTGTCAAAGAGCACTAACAGGTCAATTAGCAAATGTCTAATAGGATGTTATATGGGGTAAGAGAGCAACATTACAAGCAGGTGTAAAATCATAGTTCTGCACAAGGAGAGAGCAGTGCCTGTACTGTAATGGACTAGCAGGGGAGCTGCTGAAGGCAGGGGTGGTACTGTATCCTGGGAATGAAGCTGGAGAGACATGTCAGTGCAGCCCCTCCAGATACAGCAACAGAGCATGTCAGTAACTTTGGGATGGGTGTACGCTCCCATGCATGCACAAGACAATTCACCATGTGAACAGCAGTGCCCACGGGTTTGCTGTCTGTTAGACGGCAGTCTGTTTTACTAACATACAAAGCAGCTTCTGTGAACTCCAGCACTGAGCTGCACAAATGTGTGGGACTGTAGGAATGTGTCCTTGCTTCTGACCTGGGCTTTCTAGCCACCAACAGCCATGGAGAGGGTGAGGCATATTTCAGAAGGGGCAGACAACTAGGAAACCATCTTGAGTCTCGAACATCTACCAAGGTCTGTCCTCTTAATACTACAAGTGAAGAGTCACAAACTGCCTCATCAGTACAGAGGTGCAAATAAACTTGACAAAGAGATCCTCAAGCCTTAAAGGATGTAAAAACAGCCCAGGTATTTCTCATGAAACTTTAATAGTTCCAGCAAAGTGCTCTATTGCTATGAAAATGGCTTGTAGCCATTAGTCTGCACAATTCTGAAGGTGAGATATGGTCTTAGTCACATAGGAAATCTCTCTTCAGGAGTTCAGGAGAGTGCTTGTCATTCTACTATCCTACATCATTGAAATTTTCTGACTCAGAACCTGCTGCGTCTCGTCCCCAAATCCCCGGCTAGCTGGGTGAGTTGGGCAGAGAGAAGAACTTCTACTTGGATCCTGGGGGAACTTTGAGCAGTTCCCTCGTGAGTCCAAAGTCGAGCTGGTCCCACAAGCAAAGAAAGAAGGCGCTCTTCATCTCAGGAATAATTCCGAAGTTTAATGACAGCCTATAGAGAATCCAGGCCACATCTGTCCTCGAAGGACATCCACAGACACAGAGAGCTTCTCCCTGCCAGAGCAGCCAGATATAGGGGGGTGGGAAAACCCGGGTAACCAATACGGGAAGGACATGGGGGTGGCTCTCTGGGGCAAGGCCTCCAAGTGACCACTGGGGAAGGGGGTAGAGGAGGAGCCCCAAGCCAGGGCCCAGGTACCTGGTGACCCTGACAGAGGCTCTGGACAAAGGGGAAGGGTCACAGGGTGATGGACACACCACCCGGGAGGAGACAGCGGGATGGGTCAGGCATTTTGGGGTTTGATGGACATACAGGTACTGATGGGAAACCTGGGATGAACCAAATGGATACAAAGAGTGGGATATGGAGGGACAAACCATTATGAGGGGTATACAGTGTAACACAACTCCACAAGAACCCATCTTACACAGAGAGGAATTTGCATTGAAGTTTATCTTACAGAAGTTCATCAACACATGGCTTCCTTCACTTGCATTCTTCACGTTCTCTGCCATGGCAGCTGAAGAAGTTGATCAATATGGAAAACTAATTACTATCTTCATTGTTAATACTACCTCTCTCTCACATACACTTAAAAGTCTCAGCCTCAGCACACTTAAATATGGTGAGGACCATGTTAAATCGCAATTTGCATTAGAATAACAATTTGCTGGTTTATCACTGCCCACTGTAATCATAAGGGCTCTGCTATACCCAGTGTACATCCAGAGAGACATGCACCAGACTTCCAAGAGGACTCCTTGCTGCTTAGCCCAGACCTTCTCCAGACCACCACCAGAATCAGACTAAGGGAGTGCAAATATAAGTCCTACATTCTGAAACAGCTTGTTTACTCAGACTATTTGTATACATTTTCTCTCTCCCACCCTACTATTACACATGCGTGGCACCTTTCAGTCTTGTTTCCCTTTCTGTCCAGTCTCCTGTACTCCTGCAAACAGCATTACATCAGAATTTCTTAGTTTGGCTTGTGTACTACTATACTAGAACTACTACACAGCTGTGCACAGCAGAAAAAATCCCATTGCTGGCATTAATTGTGCAAAGCTTTAATATTGTGTTTAACAATCTCAAGGGACTATGGCAAGCAAATTTAAATTGACACAGCAGACTATGAAATATAATAATGTCTACACCTCCTCTAAATATTTCTAAGACCAAAAATAAAGTAGGTTCTAAAGCAGGCTGAAAATACTGTGTTCAGAGGACTTTAAGCACCCATCTGCATGCTTATAGGACACTGCTTTCTCCTGTCTCCAGGGAGCAAAGTCCCCTGAAGATTCTCAGAAGTATACATGAGAACAAGTTATCAAAAATGAGGGAAAGGAATGCTTTGAACTGAGCAGCTGGTCAGAGGGGTGGGGTGAAGAGAGAAGCAGAGAATTCAGGAAAGTGGTACCACTGCTAAAGAACAGCAAACAGAGCAGTGAGTACACAAAGTGCACAGCTGTCCGAGAATGCTCCACTCCACAAATGCAGTATGCCAAACAAGGCACTATTCAGAGCTTACCGAGTTAAGGAAAAGGGGAAAGGTCAACAATATTGCATGTCTCTGACAATAAATTAAGAAATAAAAAACACTTCTTAAAGGAAGGACTACCCTGTAATAACTAGAGTAATAGCTATGAGACAAAAATCCCTCCAAAATTAGGGAATGATCACAAGAACAAAATTGAACATTATTTTATTGATAAATAACTTTTAAAATAATTTAACTCAAATATTCTAGCATTACAATGGTAAACAACGTGAAAATTTTCAGGAAGTCAACTGAAGTCAACAGAATCCAAACTTGTTACACAAACACAGATTTTTCAATTTTATCCCCATTATGTCTTCAAGGCCATGTAGTAGTAATATTTCTCTTCAAAGCCTGTTACTTATTTTATTGCTAAGCTGCTACATTGCAGAAGTGATGATTAATCACCCTTTGAAAATTCCACAAGACTTTGAGACACAAAATCATGAATCCATGTATCAATATGTGGAAGAGATGTGTCCACAAGAAAAGTCAGTATTTTTCGATCCCAAGAGTTAGTGCTGTCATTAACTGCCTGTATCTGTGCCACAAAAGGTTTCTTCTCTACAAGATTCCGAAACACTATTGATGCCTCTTCTGACCACTGCTGGTTTTTCACTCCTAGGACAAATGTAAAGCAAAACAGAAGGTCATTTATAGACTAGAACAAGTTTAAAACTAGTGGTGTGAGGTTAAATTCTTGAGAAAAGAGATTTAAAGTACTAATGAAGGCAACTTAAATCTAGAAAAGAAACACAAGCTCACTCATCTCCCACACAAACAAGCTTAATTATTACACAGACTAGGAAATTTTTTTTTCTTGAAGTCTAAAAATAATTATGTGTTTATAGAAATGAAAGGCAAATACACTGACTCACTGAGCATTTCAGAGGATATTTACTGCATTGCACGACCAGGGCTTATCAGGAATCATGCTGAAAAGGAAACTAAAGATCCTTTCAAAACAAACTTTCTTTATCTTCAGCCTGAAGGTGCTGACATGACTTGTCCCATTGGCCTTGCTTTAGATTTTCTTAATCTTAAAGCAGCATCAGTTACTAAAACACCTGCCAAACCTTCAAGTTCCAAATAGGACATACAGAGGGCAGAAACAAAGAGAAGTTATGCCTAAATGCCTCACAACTGTTTTTACTTTTTTCAGAGTAGTATCCCACAAAGTCAAGTCTGAAGGAACCTAAACAAGTTTTTGAATATGGCTGCAATCCACCCAGAAATAAGTGGCACCTGCAGACTTGGGATTCAGTTCCCCAGACCACTGCTGGTGTACAGCATCTAGACACAGGGGCTCAAATATCATGCTGGAATGTCCAAAAGCCAATTTATGGATAACAAAAGCAGAACAGCAAAATAACAATACTTTGCTTTTACTATTAGCAGCAGCTTGTCACTGACAGGACAACACAGACCACAATTCCAAAAGGAATTAAAAGTCAATAGTTAATCAACACTTAAGAAATGCTAGGAAAGCATTATGCAAATGGGAATACAAAAGAGATTTTACAAGAAAACAGATCAGTGACTACGAGGCATGAGACACAAAAACAGAGAGAAAAAAGTAGAAGAATAGCAGGACAATAGTTACTGATCTTCCAGGCTCAGGTGGCCTACTTTGACAATATGAAGTATCTCAGAAGCAATTTAGCTAGCTAGGTGGGAGACTCAGTGAAGCAGGAAAACCTGATGACTTGCAGGCTTGCTGAGCAGGATCCTCCAGAAGACAGACACAGCTAGAAATCATCCACATTACAGCACTGCATGTTGAGGACTCCAGCCTGTCAGTAACACATCCATCACAAATCACTAGTTTCAAGCTACCCTCAAGGTCACAATGAGACTATGCTGGAAAGCAAATCCGCAGAAGGCACAGGGCACTAACTCTGTCACCTGTCACTTCTAACAAGCATATTCTGTGACTGAAATCTAGAGCAGTGCTGACCAAACAGCATCAGAAAGTAGCAGCTGACTAAGATGAGATGTGTACATCTGAACACAACAGAGAAATGAAGAAAAAATTTTGAAATTAAAGAAAAGACAGCAAGGAGAGATCAAGTTTTATTTCTGAAATTCTCTCAGATGTATGCAGGCTTTCTATGTGCCATATTCTCCAGGAAATTATCTTATGTAAGCTTATTGAAAACCCCCTTCATGAAGTTCTTTGTTTGTTTGAGAAAACCAATATATATCAGGCAAGTCTGGATTCCAAATATGCACTGGAGAACTGTGAATTACAATAGGGTCAATATATATATTAAAAAATCTCCTAGAAAGTCAGCATCTAGGTTCCTAAATATAAACTGTGATATTCAGAACATTAGGTTCTTACCAACAGATACATCCTAACTTTCATACTTGGTAATTGGTTGTGTTAAAGGATCCAAAAAACATTAAGTTTTTATTTCCTTGTGTCTTTTGCATAGTAGGTATCACACACAATTAATAATAAATTTTATGACCATGAAAAGCAGCTGCTGGGAAAGTTTCAGCAGTCTTCATTCTCAAAGATTGTACCTTAAAGTGCTCTGCTAAATTAAACAAACTAATTACACAGAATCATCAGCGCCTATGCCAAGAATACAAGTGGCACATAAACATGTAGAAGAAACCAAATTACATAACCTTTGACTTTTTTCTGTTACAAATTTCTGTTCATTTCATATGCCCACTGATGTAAGACTTCAACAAAAACAATTGAAAATGCTTGATACTTACCTGCAAGCTGAGCTGTGATAGCTTGGAAAGGTAGTCTTCTGAAAGTATCCAGGAGTGGCTGTACTTTCCCTACACTGACAAATTCATGTTTGCCATAATCCAGCTCATACACTGACAAAAACCCATTTCTAAGAATTGCTTTTATTATTACTCTGTACCACCTAAAAGGGAAAACAAAAACAGACCATTTGAATTCATATTCAGACACTTTCAAAACACCAGAAAAATAGTGCACAACCAAAAGATCTTAACCAACATGTCTTAGACTTCCCAAATCTGTATTTACCTGAATAAAAGTCAACTATCCCAGTTACAATATGGAAGCATGAAGAGGCTGCAGTCTCATTAACTCCCTTAATCTCTCAGATACCATTGGACATCTGCTATGTTGTTTACAATGCAGACTAAGCAAAGCTAGGCTTGCCTAGCTTAGCAGAGTTAAGCTTGCTTTCAAAGATTTTAAGTAATTTAAGTATCTACTTACTCATCTCCAATTTTAGCTGCATACAGCTTATTTTTTTCAATGGTCACAGGTTTCTCTTCTGCCCTGCTGTAGTACAAGATCATTTCTTCCATTAGGGCATACAGATTGTTAAGCTCATTCCAAGGCTGGACAACAAAATGACCAGGATGGCAGGCCACCGAGACGTAGATATCCATGAGGTCACCAGGCTTTGGCAAGGGTAGAGGAGGCGGCATCTCAAGGGTGGACGCTGCACTGCTGGGTTCTCTGCCTGAATCGGGAAAACTCTTCTCCAGCTTCCCACTAGGTAACTGTAGAGCTGGAACAGCATCACCTACAGCCTTTGTGAAGCTACTCCCACTGGGTGTCACACTCAAGAAAACATCCTTCTGATGCTTCCACAAGTCTGCATTTTTGATCTGTCTATTGATGCTACGATCCATGTCTGGGAAATTCTCTGGAGCAAACAAGTAAATATGTGCAATTCCTTTTGAAGCATCCTGTTTAATCACCTTGGAACACAAAATACCATTTAACAACCAGTTAGTAACTATTAAAGGCACATCTGATTTTGTACAGAAGACTAAAGCAGTAACAGTTCATTGCATTTATGCACAGAAACATTTTCAGTGTTCTCCCAAATACATTAAAGAAGCTATGGGTAATAAGCTGTTCACTGCAGATAAAAAGCACCTGCAGCAATTCCACTAACTTAAACCAAACACAAAACTTGAATTTTGTTCCATCCAACAGGTTCAGTCACAGTACTGTGTGTAGAATTCTTCTTTTCAGAAGAACAGTGTCCACACAGATCTAAAAAACTTATTAAATTATAACACCTAATCCTTTAAACTATCTTCCTGTCATTATGAGAATTGAGACATGCTAAATTAGACAAAAAAAAAGAAAAAAGCTTCCAGGTTTCTCTCACATGTAATTTTCAAGCACTGACATAAAAATATTTCCTATTACCATCAGATATACTATCATTATTAATAGTAAAGCACTTAAATTTTAATTTGACGAAGTATGCAACACTCCTCTAATGATGCTTCTGTTGATGTTTCTAGCCAGGAATAAAAACTTTCTGCAATTAAAGCACGCATCTGCTGTCTATAATTTAATACAGCAAAAATTAGCACCAAATTCAAACTCTTTTGGAAGAGGATGTCTAGAAAAGCCAAGAGCAAGAGGTATAAGTCTCAGAATAGAGGTCTAGACTAAAGCAAGCAAGAAGGTTATGGAAAGCTATAAAGCACTTTTTTGAAGTGTATGGCAATAGCTGGAATCAAAAGGTTAAGAAAAAATTATCATTGTTTAGTCTGTAATTATAACAGATTTCCTTTAGAAGGGTATTAAACTGGCTTAAACAGTTAGTTAAACTAGCGAGGATATGTTACAAAGGGAAATAATTTTATCTTAAAGATAAGAGAAATTCTAACTATATAAAGTATATACTAAAACAAAGTCAATTAGAAAAAGCAAACAAAAAATAAAACTGATTTCAAAGACTAGAAGAAGAAAAAGCTTTGCTCACAAGAGGCATAAAAGTAATTTAAGATTAACTCAGAAGTTGCATACTTTTATGTGCTGAAACATGACAACTGTGTTTCTTACTGATCAGTGGCAAAATAACTCCAGCTGCATATTTGAACTTGGACAGCAAAATGTGAACAACTACTGTGAAAATTGCTAAATTCACAGCAGAGCAGAAAAGAGAAGATTCTAAGAGGCCTAAGCAAGTAAGTTTTAAGACAAAATTGCTAAGAAAAGATCTTTGAATAGTACTTATGTCCTTTAGCTGGTTACAAACTTCTACACTTCTACACTTCTGTAACAAAAACCAACTGGATGAGTTGTTAAGCTTTTGAAGTTGTTTTTCCAATGCTCTTTCCACATGCCTATGTGATTTCAGGTCTCATAGGCATTTTGAATACTTACCTTCATGCTAAATTCAGGACTATTTATTACAGCATCTCTCAGCCACAGTACAGCATCTGGAGTCCACATGCCAGTGTTAGGAGGCAAATCTGCCAGACAGCACTTCAAAGCCTAAGAACAGAATTAAGTATACAAGATCTAATTAATTAATATGAAAGCTGGTTCAGTTCAGAGAATAATGCTGATAGAGTCAATCATATATGACAAACAGTAAGAGAAAGAGCAAAACACAAATTCAGTACCATGACACATACACAACATCCACCAACTCAGAGGACTACACTGTGATTTATTTCAGGCAAAAATACACAATAAAATACACTGCAATGTTGAATGCTGTGAAACAAAACAGTATTTCAGTACATAAACCTAGAAACAGTAGCACTACAAACACTGCCAAGAGATTGAATACAGGTTAACATGTCTTTATACCTGAGGAGGTATTGCAATTACTTCTCTCAGGAATTGTGGTGGGATTTCTTTGAGCTCTGACACTTTTACAGTTGCAACTGTTCCACTATCCATAAATTGCACATCAAGTGCCTGTCTAGTGTGAATAATTTTTATCTGCAAGAAGAAAGCAAGAGGATAATTTTGAGGTCAAAAACCCAACAGTGACACATACATTATAAAATATTTCATGGAAATTAAACATTCAGTGTGAGTTGAGCAAAAAGAAGAGACATTTCTATGTGGGCAAATTCTAGCTGCTTTTTGAATACTTCTTACCTCTACACGTGCCAATTTTCCTTTGGAAGGAAACAAGCATATTTTGCCACAGAAAGGTACCAATACATTGAACTCAGACGTCTGCTGCAAATATAAAAACAGAAGTCAAAAAGCACAGAGCTATTACTATCTGGCACTCAACTAACCATTTCAAAAGCAACACATGGCATAAACAGTACTTGAGAAGCAAAAGCTCTGTTTCAAATAAAAAGTATCTTTACAGCTTTAGAAACACTTCTTATCACATTGCTTTAAGCTTCCTCAGTTGGTAAATCTTTTAATACCAAGCTCTGTATCTTACAGGGAAATTGGAAGAACACGTAGTGCCAGGGGTAAAAAAAAAACACATTTGGAAACAGACTAGGAAATCACCAATAATTATGTGACTTAGAAAGCAAGAGCAGTTAAGAGCTATGATACAAGTGAAGAAGCTCCTAGCTTATATTCTAGAACATCCAATTTCTTGAGACATATAACAAACCAAATTTACTGCTAACTCAAATGAAAGCTTCATAAGGGTGACAGGCACCATGATAATCCTACATAACATAACAAGACAATGGGCTATACTACAAAAAGTAGGGAAACTCCATTTGAAGAACAATCAACACCTTACTAGGTTTAGATTCTTGGGCAAAATGAGTTAAAACCCTCCAGATAAGCTGCAAAGCCTGATATTAAAAGAATGTGAAGAACAGTATCTTTCTTCGATAGCAGCAAGAAAATATCAAGCACTCTCTCCCAAGAACAGCAACTCTTGAAACACCTATATGGCTGCCTTTCTTAGTGTCTTTATGTTGCTAAATATTTTAGCAACTTCTAGGAACTTGTGTTACTAAACTTCAGCAAAATATTTAGACATTTTCTTTCAGTGTTTAGCTTGCTTGAAACTGAATCCTGATAAATGAAATGTGTTCAGCATAAAATATTTCCAGATGGTCGCACAATAGGTCTAAAGCTCAACTTCTACACCTAAAACACTCTGACAGCATAGTTTCACAAGCAAGAGTTCTAGCAGGACCTCCAAGAATTTGTATTGCATGATTTGATTTTTGTCAGGCTCAGCTGAACTACAAAATTGATTATCTTAATTCTTACAAATTAAAATAGCTTAAAATTTCTTTTTGCCTAAATTCCCTTGAGTCTAATAAGGATTGTTGCATGTATCTGTAAATGGCTGGTGGAACATCAGACTTCTCTGCCACATGCCTATTTTAAAGTAACTTAAGACTTTTCAAAATACATAACTTTGATATTGAAACGAAAGCATCAAAAGACACTTTTCACACCGAAAGGTGCACCCCAAAAACCGCAAATTAGAAAGAGAAATTTTAGCCTTTTTTAACAGTCTATGGTTACCACAGAAACTTACACTTAGGTGCAAGAAAAATTACTGGAGAAATGCTGCATGATTTCACCTCTTCCCTCACCATGGAACTTACCTTGTAAAGAAAGTAGTCTTCTAGTTTCTGCAGTATTTCAGAAAGTCTAGACAAACCTTTGGATGGCACTTGACAATACAGGCTCCCATCAGAGGAAACACTGGTTACTCTGACGTTGGTATATAATGCATCTACCTGCAACAGTATGAGTGTGACAAGGAAAGGGAAAAAAAAAAGCCCACACAAAATTTAGCAAATTTCTGACTACTGTTTTTTGTCCATCTAAGACCTCAACAGTCAACGATGTTTAATAATTAAGAAGAAAACAGGACAAAGGTACCTGTAGGTGCAGTTCAAGGGACTTGTCATACAATGCTTTCATACAAGTAGCATTGATGTTGATATCATCTTCTCCAGAAGTGTCATAGAGAACAAGAAGAGGAGTATCACTCTTTTCCAGTATTTCCACAGCAAATATCTTGAAGCATGTCTGTGATTCCACAGCCTTTACTAGGACAGGATCATCAGAGAAGGCTTCCAGTCCTGTAAGACACACCATACCTTTTTGTGTACAGAAGTTCTACTGCAGCCCTACTACTTGCAATCTACTTAATTTCTACTTTTTTATCAAAGAAAGCCATCTCTGGGGGAAGGACACAATAGAAAAGAAGAAGACCCTCTTCATAAAGAGCTGAGGCAAATGTGTAGAAAAAAAATGGAAAGCAATCCAAGTATTAAAAAATCAACCAACCAAAAATAAGACAAGCTCATTCACAGCAATTTCACATATTTAAAATTTAATATTTTTAAAAAATTAAAAAGGCCTACTAGTTTTAGAAAGGTAAATAAATTTACCTTTCTAATAGCACTAGGATCACTTCAGAATAATTTAATAAGCTCATATTTAAAAACATTGCCTAATTTGATCACAATAGATGTACCTCATTTATGGAAAAAATGTTGTACTAGTGTACATTGCTTCATACAACCCGTTTCCTTTACTTTACATGTTTCCTTTTATTTCTTTAGGCTCATGCATATTAAAGGGATAAAGACATCCATTTGAAGTGCAGAAACAATTAAGCTCCATTACAGAGGTACAGGATAAAATCATCTTCTAATATCAAGGATTCTCTGTAAAACTCTTCTTTTCCTTCCTTTTCCTTCTTTCCATGCATATCCATGTCGACTTAGACTAGCTGACCTGAACAAAATCTTTCAAACACGTACAGAACTATTACAAAAAAGGATCAGAGCTCCCAGACTCACAGAGGCTTCAATACATAAGCTGTGCCAACAGTAAGCATAACAGTAAGTATGTGTGCAGTCAGCACCTGCTTTCTCTTACCTGCCAGTTTACATTTTGCCGCTTGAAAAGGAAGTGATCTGAACTGTTTCTGTAGTCTGCACACACTGCTGCTTTCAACAAACTCAGTGAAGCCATGATCAACATAGTATACCTGACAAAGGAAAAGGGAATGAAAAGAACGAGATCATTAATATAATTGTAACTATGTTTTCTTGAGTTTAAAGAGAATGTATTTGTTTGCCACATTCTTTATACACCCACAGAAAATGACTTTTTGCCAATTTAGTGCCATTAAGTTCACGTTTTCAGGGAAAGCCTCCTTCTCAAGATCTCTATAAAGCCATCCTCCCTTCTACAGAATCTCAACCTTAAACAGGAACTGTGCTCCAAGAATTCAGCATATATTATCTCAAACGATGTGAAGAAAGGTAATAAAGTCACAAATTTTTATTTACAAAGTCTTCAAAGTGTTGAAAACTCAAATACCACTGAGGTGCCATTTTAAGTTTTGGCTATTGTTTTTACAGCATTAAGAGAATAATTTTGATTTAAGCTTGTCTTTATTTTTATATAAATAGCACAGTCAGTGCAGGAATCTAGAAGGGAAACTACTACTGGCAGCAAATAACTGGAGCTAAAGTTACAGAAAGAAGGCTTTGATGGAACTTCCTACAACATTTTTTTCGAAATTCTATCTTGCAAAATATCTGCATAGCAAATATTAAAAAGGAGCTCTGAACACTGAGCAAGAGGATAATTAGCAAAAGCTGCAATGAAGCAGCAGCCTGCTTTGGGCTCATAGCTCTGACTAGGAAGAAATTAGAAGCAAGCATGCCACTAATTTTCTTGCCACTTCTCTAAACCCAAAAGACCTCTCTTGCACAAGACCAAGTTTTGACACGCAACTCCAACTCACATCTGAAAGGTATCATACTAACTTTCAGAAAAAACTCAATTCTAATACATGTGCTATTTCAGTATTTATAAAATGGTTCAACTTTAAAAGTATGTTAAGCAGGGCTGGGTGACCTAACTGGGAAAAGAAATAAAAATGTTTAGGATGTATCATTAATACTGACTAGACAAGAAATAACTGAGCAGTTTTAAACTTTTTTTATACTTCTAATATATGTTCTAATTTCACTGCAGATGTCAAGAAGAGTCTGTTTGGTATAGGAAAATTTTAACAGAGGAGTTAAATAATGTCAATGGTGTTTAACTAAAATGCTTTACATGACTCCCAACTCCCAAAACACCAGATCTGCCTGGAAGGAGAAGTATACCCTTTCACCCTTCCTCTTTTTTTTTAACTTTTCTATTTAGTTACATGCTAAGAGGTATTTAAGTAGAAGACATCAGACAAGATCTAAGATCTAGGAGCAAATGAATGTTGTCCTTCCCTTTCTCTTCCTGTGCCCCCCTCAAACCATTCCTCCTATCAAAGGTACATTTTCAGTACCGAAGTGCTATAGGGCCCAGCTCCTTTTAAAAACAAAACCAACAACTCCCAAGCTCAAACTATTCATGGAGAAAAACCTGAAAGACCATTTAATTTTGTAAATCATGTAACTTAGAACAGGTCTAGTTACATGATCGACAAAATTAATTTCTCATTTACCTGAAAACAGAAGTACTTCAGGGCAAGAAAAGAAAGAATACTAGTGCAGCATATTTAAGACTGTGTATCTAAAAACCAAGCTTGTCTCAAGTCTTTCTCCAAGTGTCAGAAGAGGTAATTGCTTGCCTTTACTCTGTTGTCTTCTAGAGAAATGATCTGTGCACGCAACCAGGCATCTTCTTCAGCATGTACTGCAACAAGCTGCCCAACATTCAGAGACTGAGCTGATAACACTGTACTGTTCTGACTGTAGTATGCTTTCATTTCATCTTCCATTTGTTCCTGGGCAGAAGAATAATCTTTTCCCACATACCTATAATATTTTACAAAAAAAACCCAAACA
Source organism: Chloebia gouldiae (assembly GCA_003676055.1). NCBI lineage: Eukaryota > Metazoa > Chordata > Aves > Passeriformes > Passeridae > Chloebia > Chloebia gouldiae. The sequence goes on from QUSF01000029.1 coordinate 2,257,738, forward strand.
AACAAACAAAAAACCACAAGAGTTGGGATACAACTTCAAAAAAGCTGAATAAAAGCATAAAAACATTAACATGCATATATGAATAAATTATATACATTTTCTAAGACATTCATGTCCAAACACCTCTCTCTCTAGAAAAAAAAAGTTACTCTGTCACGAACAAACACCATCTTAATCTGGTTTTCATAAAGGCTGATCCAAACCAAAGCATCTAAAGTATCCTTAAAAATTAGTTGTTAAACCAAGTGCTGTTTTCTCTCATACAACATTTTATCTTGATATTTCGCTGCTGACCTAATGACTCATACTAACGCTGTTTGTGTTACACAGGTCTTCTTAAATCAAGTACAAAAACTTTCTGGAAAATCCAAATGGGAAGTTCTAAATGCTTCAGAAACAAGTCAAATTAGAGCAGACAGAAGGAAAACTTACCCACAAATTTGTATGACCAGTTACTGTTTCAGATTGTTCATAGAGAGCATGATACTACTCAATTCTATCATACAGTTTAGATTATATACTCAGAGCTAGTGCAAATATTGTAATACAACATGATATTATAACTCTGTTGTAAAGATTATGCTAAATCTGACTACATTCCAGGAACTCTGATTTTCCTAGAAACAGCCTTTGTGTCTCTGTGCAAACACTTATCTACTTTGTAATGGAGATAAAGTGGGTGACAGTCACATCTGTGTGACTTAAAGGTTTCTTGAACATTTATTTCATAAAGATACTTAACAGTCAGAGTAACTCAACAGAAAGCAGAAGAATCTTTCAGAATATCTTGCTTTGCTCACAATTTTATTCATTAATTCTTGTAAGAATTCAAGTGCAGTACCTAGTGTATCTGCCCTCAAACATTCTGTTGTGAATGCCTAGTAAATATCTAGGAGTGTTTCTATCATCTCACTTTTATTCTGACTACATTAGAATTCTTTGAGGATTGATCCTTGTCTCAAAACAGAAACAGCACTAAAACCAGCGCCTTTCAGCTTTGCCTTCATTGGTTTCAGACGAAAAACTTAGCCACATACCAAGAAAGTAAAGAGATACTGCTCCATCCCTGAGATTGAAATAGAAATCTTGATTTTATTGATCCTGCAAAAATCAACATCAACCAACAGCTGCTACATAGCTCTTGTGTAGGTCAGCAGAAAGAGGCTAATAAGACACGTAAGAAAAGAAGAGCCCGTGTACTGTTTGCTTCCTACATGTCTACATGAACATTTTCTTGTCATGGCAAAAAACACTAATCCCTTCAGGGCTAGTTTCATCATACCAGGATAAATGACCTTGCCCATGAAGTACATGGATAAACCTGAGCAGTAATTCTGTAGGATCAAGAAACCACCAATTATCATCATGTACCTACACAGAGCTGACAAACTGAGAAACTTCAATACTGTCCATGAAACACGGTTCAAAATTTGGGAACAGCTGCTTTGTAGAGAGAATTTTATTTTTCATATGGTATTTTAATCCATGGTACTCAAAGTATTCATCCCAAATACTTAGTGGAAACATCCGTAAAATAACAGACTAGAAAGCTAAGAACCATTACTCCACATGGACAGTAAGTTATAAATGATGCCAGAACTAAAAGGTGTACAGGAAAGTTTTGTAGAGTAAAGTGACATGTGCACAGCAGGCTGGAAATAACAGATGTAATGTAACTATCCACTTCTTAAACTGTCCCCTTAGACCAGGCTGATTAGGAACCAAATCAAGAAACACCAGTAGTTTTTTGCTGGATGAAAGTTCATCTTTCTATAAGTGGAATCTGAGTGCACTCAAGTCATGCCTAATTAGTGTAAGTTATACAAACAAAAAGTATTTTAATAAGCACAATAGTAATATCTGAATACTGTTTCGTGTTGTAGTGGGATTATTTTATAAAGTCTTCCAATGGCAAATTAAATCTGCCTTGATTCTCAGACAAGCTAAAGCTATGATAAAAGTGATTCGTTCAGGACAGAAAATGTTTCAGAAAATTTCTATTTAAACACATAAACAAAAGGATTTTTAATTTTCATTAGCAAAATGAGTAAATAAAGTCCTGAAACCTCCTGTTCATCTAATTTTTTCTGGCAGCCTGCACAATAAGAATGTGTGGATTTATAAATAAAGCAAAAAAAGGTAGATTCCAAAATACAAACTTGCCTAATAAGGACCTCATTAGTGTTTTTCAATTCTAAGACCATGATGGACACAGATCCTTCTGATGGAGTGATTAGAGAAGGAACAGTTATGTTTTCTAGGTACTGGTCCTTGGATTCTTCATACTGCTGTTCAGCTGTGGCCTTCTCACCATCATGACTCTTGACTTTCTCAGTGACATTCAGATTTTCATCAATGCATCTCTGGGGTTTGGCATAGAGGATCGCCTTTCTGGGGACTTCAGATACATAGTCAACAACACATACATCTGACAGCAACTCTAGATTATTTAGAATGTCTTCTGGAAATTTTACTTGGTAAGTGTCTTGGTACACTTTGGGAAGTGCATGAGCCCATAGACCATTGGAATACTTCAGCAAGATGCCAACAACTTTTGCCTTGAAGTCGCTATTGAGTGATTCAGGTGTGGTCTCCATATTTGGTTTTAACAAAGGGTCTCCTTTTGGTGAAGTAACATTCTGAGATGCCTTTTCTTGGTCAGCATCCCTTTTTGCTACTGGTGGTATTTTCCTAGCAGGATAAAGAAATGCATCAATTGCATCACCTCCATGTATTTTCTCCACCTTGGAAAACAAAAAAGAGAGTCAATAATCAGTTGCTCTCTAACACTAAATCATTTTGCCAATTACACTTTTATAACATGCATTTTATACAGACTTTGAAGAGAACATCCACAGGGAGCTAAGCTTGAGGCAGTTACTACAGGTTAGTGTTTCCTGTAATGCTTCCTCCTCTGTTTTGAAGGGTTCCAAACACATGTGAGTACATGAGTAATAGGCAAATATCTAATCTATGCAATGCAACTGGGACTTGCTTCCAAAGAAGTACAGTCTCTCTTTCCTCCTAGCAGGACCAGAAGATGGTGACACCCTTCACAAATTTAAATCTTTTGCATGTTAACCTCCCCAGTCTTCCCGACAGACAAACAGATCATAAACAAAAGTTTCTCTCAGTTTTCTGAGGGAAAAGAGATTTAATTCTATACTTCAAAAACAAGAGAACACTTGCCAGACAGTGCTGTCAGGCAGGCTATCTGCTGGCATGCTCAGGGAATTAGTTTTCTTTACAAAGGTTCTGAAATCAAGGAAGAAATTTCTGGTTCATAGTAAATTTCATAATAAAATTGATTAGACCCTTTTACATCATGCCCCCAGCCTCCTTCAGAACCAGATATTTTGCCAATCCCTACATATCCACCCTTTGCTATAAGCATATCACACAGTCTGACATCACAACATTGAAGGTACTGTTGGAGAATTGCAACCAGAAACTCACAATAAAATTCTGCTTCCTAAAGCTTTGCAGTTTCAATCTAGATTGATCTAACCATAGTTTAGCAGGAATCTATGTAAAATTGAGATAAAAAAAGGTCTTAGTGTTTTCAAATTAGTCCCAAAGGAAGAAAAATAAAGACAGTTACTAAGGTTTATGTAGCTCCACTTTGAAGTTCCTTTGTCAGAGGAAACAACTCTAATCAAAGTAATTTTCAAAAGCAGATCAATGAAAAAACACGAAGCAGCTGAATTACTTGCTACTACTCAGGGGTAGCATTCACCTCCACCCATTAATATGCACACCCTCAGAACTTTATAAACCTTGCCCAACTAATTATTTGCAGCTCTGTCCTAGCAACATACAATCAAAGCATAATGAACAATCAAAGAAATCAACAATTTTTTGGTATTTTACAGAAAAAGAATAACACATATCACTCATTATCAAGATAACATTAGCAAGAAACAAATACTGAGTTACAACACATTGAAAAATAATCAAATAGCCTTTGTTGTGTGTAGAACCATGTATTTTGTCCCATGTATACCACATCACACTTAGCCCAAATTGCCACATGATCTGAGTTAGGAGTCATACAGACATTTCCATATAGACACCTGCTCTGCATTAAATTGTCTAGGCTAGTGCCGAAACAAACTGTAAAAAGGTTATTGGGAAGAGGTCTTGGTCAACTTCCATGAGCACTAGCATGACACAAAGGAAAAAATTTTCACAGATACAAAAAATATTAACCATGTTAGAGAACCCTCACACATTCCTGGTAGCATGCCTAAATTATTCTCCATCAGTGAAAAACCAAAATGGAAATACTTTCTGCAAGAATAAGACATAAGAAAGCAAAGTTCTTGGGCATCTCTGCTACTGAGCTTGATATAAGAGACAATAAACATGTCTGGCAGTAAAACCTAGAAGGACCAATATGCCTTCAATGATTCCTGACATAGAACACCTATATTTGTACCCTCTGATATGAGTAATCTTACAGTGCCCTTTCTACCACAAGAGAAGAAAGGAGTTCAGTTAAAAATAGAACCAAACAAAAAACCTTATCAAAGCCTTGTGAAGGCTTTGATACATGGCCAGGAGACCTAAGTATATCAAGTCATACAGACAAAAAAATCAGATAATGACATCCTAGATAGAGAGGACTTGATAAGGATGTCCCATGTGTCTATGGACAAGGCTAAGGAATTCATTTACATGGCCAGCCAAGGAAACCTTTAGCTCCAGAAAATACTTAACATTACCAAGACAACAATTTGTTTGAGAATGCTGTGTTGGAACATATGGCAGTTTATCCTGGAAGAAGCTAGATGCAGAGGTCTACCTTTATGAATGCCTTCTCTTGGCTAGTGCTCTTTAAATAGAGCTGCAACAGAGCTGAATACATTTTTGCTGACAGGACTGTAAACCTTTACACACTAAAGCCCAGCAGCAGACTAAGGAGAGAAGATCCTCAGAGATCTTTAAGCCTCTTAACTCTAATAATAGCTCTGGGGTTTTCTAGACACTGAAGTTGAGTTTTGAAGAGGCTGTATATGCTAACTATGCAAACCATTTAGAGATGGCAAAATGCTATTTTCAATAAATTGTTGCCGATTACTTCAGTGTAAATAAGCACAGGTTGGCAACTAGAATCAGAAACAAAGAACATCCTGAGTTAGAAGAAACCCACAAGAATCACTGAGTCCAAATTCTGGCCATGCACAGGATATCTCCAGGAATCATATCACCTTCAAGGCCACAGAAACTTTTAATAACAAGCAAATAGCTTCACTTGTGAGTGGCACTTCAAACCAGCCCCCTTTCTTAAGCACAAATGTCTCAACCAAGTTTCCTGTTGATCTTACAGATTTGACTTCAAGGTACTCCCCATTTATATGGCTACCAGCCCAGCTCTGCAAGCACATTATTATAGTGGGAAGTACTGAGAAACACTTGAAAGACAACACAGTCATTCGTCACAGCCAGCACAGGTTCATGTGGATAAAGTCCTGTTTGTCAAACTTAATTTCATTTCATGACAAGATAACCCACCTAGCTGATCTAATAGATATCATGTCTTTGGGTTTCAGTAAAGCTTTCCATACTGCCTCTCCCAGTGTCCTTCTGGACAGAACATCCAGCCCACAGCTGTATAAACACATAATGGGATGGGTGAGTAACTAGCTTATGGGTCAGGTGCAAAGGGTTACAGCAAATAAGGTGACATCAGACTGGTGACCTGTCACTGGTGGAGTTCCACAGGGCTCCATCCTCAGCCCTGTGCTCTTGAACAGCTTCAGAAATGACCTGGACACTTAGAAACCCTGGGAAGGAGTATTAAGCAAGTTCACAGAAGATAAAAAATTGGGAGGAGCTGTTGACTCCCTCACAGGCAGGGAGTCAACCTTGATCAATTAGAGGGCTGAGCAAACACTAACAGTATGAAGTTTAACGAGGGGGAGTGTTGGACTGTGTGCACTTGAGATGGGGCAACCCTGGATGTCTGTATAGACTGGGGACAAGAGACAGGAGAGCAGCTCCACGGAATGGGACCTGGGGGTCCTGGTCAGTGGCAAGCTGAACATGAATCAGCAGTGCCCTGGCATCCAGAAGGGCCACCCGTGTCCTGGGGGGACATCAGGCACAGCATCACAGCCAGGCACGGGAGGGGATTGTCCTGCTCTGTTCTGCACTGGGGCAGCCTCACCTTAGTGCTGGGGGCAGTTCTGGGCGACACAACAGAAAAAAGATATTGAGCTGTTAGAGACCATCCAGAGGAGGACAATGAAGGTAGAAAAGGGCCTTAGATGAAGGCCATAGGAGGAGTGGCTAAGGTAATTTGGTCTGTTCAGCCTGGAGAAGAGGAAACTGAGGTGCAGTTACAACTTCCTTGAGGGAAGGGGAAGAGGAGCAGCAGGCACTGATCTCTTCTCTCTGGTGACCAGCGACAGGACCAGAGGGAATGGTCTGAAGTTGTGTCAGGGGAGGTTTAGGTTGGATATCAGGAAAAATCTTTTTCAGCCACAGGGTGGTTTGAGCACTGGAACAGGCTCCCCAGGGACCAACCCTGACAGACCTCAAAAAGCACTTGGACAACACTCTTAGGCACATAGTGTGATTCTTGGGGATGTCTTGCACAGGGCTAAGAGTTGTATTTAATGATCCTTGTGGGTGCCTTATAACTCAGAATATTCTGTGATTCTATGACCTTGCCTCTTGTTTGTGGTCCATTATAGAGCACAAAGAAGAGGAAACAGCAGGCAGAATGAATTATCAGAGCAATAGAGAGAGTGAAGCTGTTCTACACAGAAGAATAATATTTCTTTCCTGGGCTTGAATAACAGAAGCAGCTCTTAAAAACTGAAATCTGGAGACTCAAATAATAAAAGTTCAAATAAAAAAATACTCCCAAAAATACTTTCACTCACTGCAACTGAGTGAAATGCAAAAGAGAAAATCCCCTTGTTTTGACATACACATATAGTGAGACAAAAGCAGACATGCTCCTTTATGTATTGGCAGGACAAAAGCTTTGCACATATATGCTTGACAATGTTAAAAAAAAAAACCACTGACCAACATATATAAATTAAAGAAAGTATTGACTTTCCAATGCCAGCCTTGCTTAATTGTGTGTAACTGGAAACCTCCTGGAGCATCAACAGTTTCCAAGAAGGAACTAGAGAAAACACATCCTTGAAATGAGAGTTTCTAGTCACAGTAAATGTCCTTCAGTTTCAATGTTACATTCAAACTAGCATATGCAGTTATTTTCTGCTATTCTTCTGCAAGGTAAGAAAAGAAAACCTGCAAAGGAAGTTAGCATTTAATATCAGTGACAGAGTTTCAACTTATATGGCAAACAAGAAGTCTGGCTCCATGATTTTTGGTATCCAACAGGTTCTGAAAGACGGCTCTAAAATACAAATCAGAACTATCACTCTGATTCACTGAGAAGAATTCTTTGGAAGTGTGGTGCAAGAGTTATTTCAGATCTGATTTAAATATCCAACATGGAAGCCAACTACCACAGCATATATACCATAGATTGTACACAGACACATTTTAGTAACAGGCACCTTAGACAAACACTTCAGTGTGAAGGCAGCTCTCATCTGCCTGACTTTCCTCAACAATACATGAAGTTAAACTCCTAGCAAGCTGGAGCTCAAAGCAGTGAGGAAGATATTTATGGCCTTGATCAGCACTACCCTACACCTACACACTGGCTGACAGCACTTCTCTGTCACTGGCAGCCACCACAACTTCAGGTCTCACTGGTTTTTGCCATCCCTCTACAGTACAGGTCTCCCCAGGCAATGCTTCAACATTAACATTCAACTTCTCTCTGCTCTTCCAAGTAGCTGCTTCTGAAAGCAATAGAGCTTAAGCTACTGAACAGCTGGAGTATGTGTCCAGAGCGACCAAATCTGGGGAAAAAAACAGGCCAGTGTTCTTGAAAGGCTGAAGATCCCCACTGCACATAGTGGCCTCAATCAGTAAGGAGCTTTTCCTTACAAGGATGTGGAAGCTTCTTACATCATCCAGTTACAGATAATCCTTGGAATCCACTCCAGCTTTTACAGCTTCTAGCCTGATATGCAATTAATTATTTTGCATTGGAAGGTATGATACCTATCTTCTTACCCTAAGCAACAACAGAACACATCAAAACACTTGTTTTTAACCAAGTCTCATGTCAGCTGGGAAGATGAAACAGGACTAGAGTATGTTGGCCAGAAGAGCTGTAGCATATCCATTGTTAAAAACATGACTGGATACAGACTTGGACAGACTGCAGGTGACCTGCATGAACATGGTGGTTCCATTAGGTAATCAAAAGAGGTCCCTTCCAACCTCAGCGATTATGTTTCTGGTAGTCATTTCTTTACTTACCTGAAATGTTAGAATGCAAATCATACTTGGGGTGGGGTTCAGGTTGGAGATTAAGAGGAATTTCTTCATTGAAAAGGAGATCAGGCAGTGCACAAACTGCCAAAGGAGATGGTCAAGTCACCATCCCTGGAGGTATTCAATAAATCCCTGGGCTGACAACCAGTACCGTGGTTGACAATGTGGTGTTTGGTCAAGAGCTGGACTTGATCTTGGAGCACATCTGAAATACTTGTTGTTGAACAGCAACTCAGATGAGTATGAGAAACAAACAGGATAAACATCAAGCACTGGTAAGTTCCCAGAGCTATGATTTCTTTGGTGTCAGCAAGACTTAGTGGAACAAGTGCCACACCTGGCATGCTGGGATGGAGGGCTGCAGGATTCTCAGGAAGGATGGGCAGGGCAGGCAGTGTGAAGGAGTTGCACTGAATGAAAAGGGGAGGTTTGACTGCACAGCCCTAACCATTAGTGATGATGTGGGTGACAGACCCTGGTCTCAAAGGAGTGGTGTAGTATCTGCTACCAACAGGCCCTCAGGAGAAATCTCTGGGTTGGTATCTTGTTCTTACTGGAGACTGCAACTTCCCAGACATATACTGCCAAGACTGCACTGATGTGACAAGCAAATCTCAGAAATGTGTGAAGTTTGTAGGAAATAACTTCTGGTCACAAGTACTCAGGAAATACGGCCTCCTAGGCAGAGGACTTTGTCAGGGGAGGTTCAGACTTGATGTTAGGAAGCATTTCTTTACCAAGAGGGTGGTCAAAGACTGGAACAGCCTTCTTGGTTGATGGCCTAAGCCTGACAGGGTTCAAAAGATATTTGGATAATGCCCCAAATAATAAGTTTTAACTTTTAGTCATTCCTGAAATGATCAAGGAACTGGACTAGATGATCACTGACAGATTCCTTCCAATTGATATATTCCTTTTCTATTTATTTTTCAAATACTTATCACTTGCATTTTTCCATACCGAGTCAACATTTGCATGAAGCTACTATAAATGCCAAGATCTCTTTTTCCCATGCTTCAAAGTCCACAGAGAGGAAAAACCCTTTTTTTTTTTTTTAAGTGTAGGGAGAACCCTTTCTGTCGATGGCTGTAATTAAGATTACAATGAAATTTTATGGGCCAAAAACACTGTATGAGGAAGTTACATACCTCTTCATAGAGCCCTGGTCATAGTAACTGTGAACAGCCCTGTATGATTAGTCAGCTGAACTTGTATTTGTATCCTTTTTCAACTCACTTGTTAGAATGCTGACCAGCATATGCCCAAATGTTACCCCTGAGGAATCCCACCATGACTTCCTGCCTTTCTGAAACTAAATCACTCTAGTCATTCTCCATTTCCAGTCTTTAAGCCAACTAAACTTCCATGCAAGGACATTCCCTAATGTCCTAGGACTGCCTAATTCTCTAAAAGCTTTTGTAAAAAAAACCATGGAAATTCAAGCAAAAGTTTTGATAAAAGATCTAAGAGTTTAGTCTTGCACTGCTATAACTGCATCATCATCACATCATGCCTGAATTACAGAGTTCCAGCAACTGAGGAGAGTTGAGCATGTAAAAGGAAAAAAATCCCTTAAACATGCATACAACTCAGTAAGGAGATTTATATTTCAACTGCAATTTTGTCATGTTGCCAGTACCAAATACAAATTTATTATTAATTTTTGATTGTGACTTACCAAGGGAAAAAAAAAAAAAAGAGAACTTTTTAATTTACATGCCTACATGCCTCTCACACCTCTGCTGCAATGCTCTCTCTCCCTCAGGAGTTCAGCTGCCTGCATCCCAAGAATTCATGGCTGATCTAAAACTATGTAACTTTGACTTAGAATTGTAAGAAAACAGCCAAGGTGTGAGAAAGACTTGTGACAAAAATACGTAGAAGGATAAGAAATGAGACAGGAGTTGCAAGTCTAAAATAGGGATCACTAGCTGCTCAAAGGCACATAACAAAGTAATTAGTCAAACAGAAAGGTAAAAAATTCTGATAAAAAAAGATGAAGGTGGGAGAGTCACTCCCAGTCATCACGTTTTTCAAAGCACAAGTGCTGGAGGTGAAAGCAAACAATTCAGCAACACTGTGGATCTGCCCAGAGCTGTTGAAGCAGATTCTTTTCCTGGCTGAGGTCCATCTAGACAACAAAGACTTTTAAGCATATTTAGTGCCAGCCCCACTCCTCATGAAGGCAGGGCTACAATCTGTGACTGCAAGCCAATACTTGGTAACTTTGTACTTTTGCATTTAGCTGTGCAAAAGATGTTACTACAAGTAAGATACTCAACCAAGGTGACCCAAAGAAGGGAGGTAACAGACAAATGGAGACAAAGTCAGCCTCAGTACCTTCTCCTGCCTGAACAGTGAAGACTGAAAACAAGATCATCAACCTGCAACTTACAGTGATATCTGGAGACTTGAACTCACTAAATAGGAAAAATATCTATTACCTATGGTTGTAAAACCATGGAAATAACAATTTCCTATATAAAATTTCTTTGTTTCCAACAGAAGTTTTAGAGATGCAAAGTTATGCAAAAGCAATACTCTCCAAAGCACAGTCCTCAAATTAAAAGCTTGGAGACACTGAAAGTGTAGCAAGTTTGCTGTCTGCTGGTTTGTAACTATGCTACACTGATCAGAATGAGTACAAAAATTGTACAAAAAATATTATTCTTTAAGAAAATAATAAAAGAAACAACAGGCATGTTTTTGAGCCTGGCAGATACTCCCAGTGTAAGAAACCAACATGACAGAAATAATTCAGATACCAGATATCTGTACTTTCATTGGAGAGTACAGTCTGTCTTCTGCATTTCAAAGGTTCTACAAAGCTGTACCTCTGCAGACAGTATGTTTGAACCAGGGACTGATTATATTTAAGAGATATATAGTAGCTTTCACATAAGAAGTCCCAGTTCAAACTTCTCCATGCCTGAGCCATAATTAAAATTTTGTAAGTCAATAAACTGAAGACAGGCTTCAGAAGCTCATTGACAGTTCTCTACAGTAAGACTGATTGTGCCACGATAACTTGATAGTTCTGACTGCTGTTGTACTGTGCCAGTTGTATTACAATGTTTCCATGGATTTAATCAGTGGTTATTTATGCTTAAATGACTTTATTTGCATGCCAGAATGAAAGATATAGACCCAACAGATAACAAACAAATGGATAATGAACACAGAACAAAGATCCTGGATGAACAGAACTGACTGGAACATTAGCTACAAAAAAGACTAAAATTTGCTGCATGAATTAAGCAATTCAGGACATACCAGCTTGCTCTGTAGATAACACAGGAACCAATCATCAACCATCAAAAGAAATTGCTGCTGACTGCGTACATTTCTAGTATCTGTAGTAAGGTGTTACAAACACATTTTATATATCTGTGAAAATACCAGATATTCATGCAAATTGTGTTATTACTGAAAATCAGCTATTCATCTCAGTTATTTTCTCTTTTTTTTTTTGGCATTTAATGCTTTTACATGAGAAAGACTCAATAGGATATACAAAAAATGTACTTCAATAAGACAAATATACTTATTACTTCAATACTCTTCTGTGCCACAGTTTGACAGATACCAAAGAAGTTGAAAGTTTTCATTGATATCACTGGCCTGTTAAAGTAAAGATAAACAAAGCCTTGATGCAAAGTTGCATGACATAAATGCAAAAATGACTTGTGAATGCAGAAGAAGAGACAGAAGTACAGCAGTTGAAGCCCCTCCACCCTGTGGTGATGGCAACTCATGTTGGACCTCTAAGTGGACACCCAGATACCAGTTCCTAATAAGAGATGCAATGACAACCTCGTAATCAAGGGGTAACAGCCATCAGAAGGAGGGCAGAAAGGGGCTTAGCTGTAATCTCTCCCCCCAGCATTACTACTCTTCAATTTCATCTATTATTGTATCATAAACCTAACTTAAACAGCAAAATTCCTTGGCTTAAGATGTGAGAAAGACCTCTGGAAAAGTCTATAGAAAGATAAATACAGTTAGACCTCAGACTGTTCACAAAGGATGTTGGTAGCTTGTAGCTTTAAGAGGACGTAAACCCACCAACAAGGAAAAGCATAAAAAGCAATTGGGGAAAATATCCAGACCAAGAACAACAAACATGGCATGGAGATCACCTGTCATCAGCTATTAGAACTGTCAGTAGTGGGGTTAGTTGAAGGTGGCAAGTCAGCAATCTCAAGCACCTGCTCCAGAACACCATGAAGGCTGACCTTCCTTGTTCAAAACACAAGTCCAGCCAACAGTGATTTTCTGGGGTTTCAAAAGGAATGGTTACAATTTGAGAGGGGAGTGGTGGGGTTGTGAGGGTTTTTTGTCACTGCTACAGAGCATGAAGGGAAATGCAGGTACACACAAAATAACTTTTGGCAAATGAACACCCAGAAATCTATAGGGTGCTGGCACTTTCCAAAAAAAAAAAGGCTCAATACTTACTGTGCACACATGAGGCCAGTTCTCAAGCTGATAGAGCACTTCTGTGCTAAGGTCCTCCCAGTACATTTCCTGATATATCTGAGGCATCTTTGACAGTCTGACACCGCTGCTGTATTTGCTCAGCAGCTCCTTAATGCGACTTTGAAGTTCATTGACATTGGCAGCAGAAGAGCCAGGGGCAACAATGTGTGACTCTGCAGTGGATGTATTCAAGCTATCTGTTAACAAAACATTGCAGCCTTGAAGTAAACACAGCCCGACAAACAGAAAAACAGATAATTGCCTCCGTATTTAAAAACTAAACATGGGAGCTGCCAGCACAGCACCAACTCTAAAATGTGGCTCTCCTGCCCAGCATGGCTGGTTCAGTCACTTCCTATGGCAAAGAACTATGGAAATCTCAGACATTAAATAACTACCTAAAGATGAATTTTCAATCACTGTAGTTATTTTAATAAGATGTTACTACATATTCCTTCTGAAAGTATTCTGGAAGAGGATACAGAACCTTCAGCCCCAGTGCAGCTGAGGCGGTGCACTAAAGCAGTATCCCAAGAGGGGCACAAGATAATTTCTTCATGAGTATAAACACCACAAAGATATTGCACGACAACCAAGAACGTTCTTTTATTTTCAGACAGGTGTACAAATCAGACCAATGATTTGCCTTTCATTCCAAGATATGTCCTGATGAAAAGTCTCCACCCAGGAGCTTTTCTGTGATACAGCATCCCAGGAAGCCCTCCAGTGGAGCAAGGAAAGCGACAACTGCTCAGCTACTCTGGGCAGTTTCATACACTGTGTATAGGAATTAGGTAGTCATTATTCCAGGGGGAGGTTCATACCCCTAGCTTACCTGCTGCCTCATCTCTATTCCTTTTCTCCCTTTGGTGGGCTGTATTTGCTACCAGACCTGAAGCTTCACAAATCAGGCTGACAAGTCTCAAAGAAAGCAACCGTCATTTTGCAAACCCATCAGCTGCATAACTGCTGAGCCACACAGGCAAAAGTGTATTTGCTGGACAGATACATTAGTAATGCTGCTTACTCCTGAAAGCCAGGATTTCATCCTAATACCAGATTCTTACCCCACTGGAAAAGTTAAGCTTACTCCTCCTGTTTCCAAACTCCTCACACTGGCTTTGTGATTGGCTTTGACACTTAATGCCAAATGTTTTTCCTAGAAGACTAAGATGCAGACAAGCACACATTTCCTCAGCACAATGAAGGAGGAGTGAAAAGGTTCATTCATAGAACTTGATTCCTCATCCAAACCCATGTTCATTCAAAACAACCACTAAGATGGATTTAAGATGACACCCACTCCGAGTAGTCAACAAATCATTTCTTAATGGACATACCACTTGACTCTGTAGAAGAGCTTCTGGACAGGTGAACTTGCAACTCCTTTTGAAACCGTGGTGGGACAGTCAGTCTCTTCTCAGATCTAAAATTGGAAAGCAAATCACTCTTCTGTCTCTAAATAACATTCCATTTGCTTCCAAGACTTATACATAAAATAAAATGCATTCCACACATTCCATACACTCCTAGAATGATTCCTGCACAAGATGAGTAGTCACAATGTCCTTGTCAGGAAGACAACCTCATCAGCAGTAACAGGACAGATCAACAGGTGGTTTCTGGTTTTAACTCATTTTTCTTATTATTGTGAGAAACAAATACAGGAAATAGACATTAGCAAAGGGAAAGCATCTAGGAACACACAGACATTCGAGGTCTTTCTGTGAATGCTGTTGATTACACTGTTTAACAGATTCTTCTCTGAAGATCTCTCCCACTGAAAGTACACAAATGTCATGCTTACAGGTATTCTTCTGGGATCCCCCAGAGAGCAGCAGTTTTTACTTGGGAATTCAAACACCAAAATGAGTCCTTGACACTGAAGAGGGCACAGCGCTGTGCAGCTCAAAGACTGGGAACAAAAATCAGCTGTGGAATAATTACATACACTGCAAACAAAAGGGAACAAAAGGTGGAGAAGGGAATTCAAAGACTGGGCAACATCTTCACCATAGCACAGCAGGTTGCTCTGAACCAGGCATCTCCTGACCAGAGCAGACCCTGCACATGCACTGGGTAGGCTTTGCCGAAGATCTCTGCCCAGGGGCCTGTTCTGGAATTCAGAGGGGACAGTGGAGCAAGCCATAAATCTCACCAGCTGCAGAAACACCAGCTGTGATTTTCACAGCTTCACCTGGATTCTGAGAAGGTAAGACAGTAGTTCAAGTATGATACTGTGGCTAGTTGCAACAGGAAGTCAAGACCAAGTAGCCCTATGTGTCGTCACATTGACTTTTGATCAGAACATATCCATGAATCAGAAAGAGACCGCCCATATTCATATCTCTTCTAAGAAGCATGTTAAAATTTTAACATTAATTAGTCTTCCCTGCTTTTATGTCCCTGTTAGATAAACCCATTGCTCCTCCATCAGCTATGGGATATCACCTGTACCAAAGACCATACTTCTGTTCTGAGTGATGTCCCACTGCACTAGCTATGAGGACAGGTACTGGCCAGCCCAACAATTTACAAAACAAGAGCACTACAAGCACATTTAAGAAACTCAGAAAGTACAAAAGCAAAGCCACCCACACCAAATCAAAATTTACACTCACACCTGGCATTTGCTGGGTATCTGAAAAGCCTCTTACAACACTTCATCTGCATTACAGAAAAACTCTCTACTTTCTGGGCACAGCCCAGATGCCCACACAAAGCAGCAGTAGTCTCTTCTTAGAAGGTGGCTGTGGCTGCCCATGCAGATTCTACGAGAAATCCAGGATCCCACTTCCTTGTATGTGTACCTACCAGTATGGACAACTCTAGGCTGAACAGATATGCAAGATAAAAAAAGTCCTCTTAATGGAAGCACACTCAAAAGAGACCTTTCCTACACAGAAAGCAAAACAATCCCATGAAATAGTCCATGGGTGGTGAAGACTGTCCTGCTACCCCTGCCTGACAACAGGAACCCATAGCTATGTTCTAGTCCTCCGTGCCATACACACTTGTATCACCTTAAGCCTCACATTAAGTGACACAAATGATGTGACTGCAGGGTAGGCCAGCTACAACTGCAGGCAAGTTCCAGTGAGGAAGAGGGCCGATATTCCCTGCTTAAGCCATGCTATGTGAACACCTTGGAAAGGAACCTGGAACAGAGGATGATTACCTTCTGCTGCATGTAAAAGCTCTCAGTATTAGGAGATTTTATGCAGGGTCTTCCTGTGCTTTCTGTTGTGGAAACTGTTGGTGCAGTCAACATGGTGCTGACATCGGCTTTGAGCCTAGCCATCATCAGTTTTGAGTGTTTTAATCAGATAGGTATCATGTGAGGTGCTGCTTGCTCACATAGATCATGATGGTCGTACATCTCCAACAGTGAGATGGGGTATGGCCAGACACTGCATGGGCCAATAGGCTTCCCTCCAGTTTGCAGGTAGGGACAACTCAGCTACTTGCAAGGTCTCATGTTCCTCAGCTGCTAGAAGCATGCTCCCACCAGCAGCCGCTAGAAGCATGCTCCCACCTTCACAAATGCTTGACCAGCTATGGAGGCCAGCCAAGTCCCCATGCATAGTTCCAGCTGAGCAGCAAGTCACATCTCACTGCCACAGATCACTGCCTCACAAAGAAGGAGAGCAATGCTCTTCCCTGCCAATTGCCTTACCTTGGTACGGCCCATGCCATCCCAATCTGCTCTTTGGCCCTTGGACAGTGCTATCTAAGCAGCAAGGCCAGGTGATGGCCAGCAGCTAACGGCTTCTGCTGCTTCAAGCAAGGGGTCACCAAGCACCTGAACCTGTTCTCATCCATGGTGCTGCCTTCCAGCCTCAAGGATCTCTGCAGTTAGCTTACCAGCAAGGTCTCTCCCTGCTTCTGAGAGTCCACAGCAACATAGTCAGGATAACCTCAGATTGCTGCTATAAAGACAAGCCTCAGACCCTGCAACAGCATCTGCAAGAAAGTCTTGGACAATTACCTTCAGCATTTCTCTGTTGTCATGTGAGTGTGACAGAATCGGGAAGACAACCTGCTCCCTTTCCACCAAATCCTACACAGGGGCAAGCCCCTGAAGCTGTGATCATAAAAATCTCTGCAAAGAATATCACAAAGCGCTACAAAGGTCAGACATAGTCTTTGGCAGTCACAAGAGAACTACCAGTTCCAGCCTCACTGAGGAGCTTCACTACATGACACTGGGTGGAGCACCAATACCTGTCAGCATCCAATGTCTGTCACTGGCAGGACATTGTGTCAAGGCAAGGAACATGCAAGTGCCATAGCAGTACAGATACTCAACAGAGAAGGAGGAAACAGAGATCCCTATGTGCAATCATGAGTGCACAATCATGGTTGTCCTTTCCTACAATGTGGGTACATGGAGGGGCAGGGTGGGTTACAGAAAGTCAAAAACTGCACACAAATAACAGCTCACTCCAAACTGGGAAATGAGGCAGAGACAGTGTGTCACCTTCAGGACCTGTCTCAGTCAACCTGAGCTGTCAAGGCTCAGTCACTCTCATAGGCAAGTGCTGACACCCCTGGTGGAATAGAGCCCTCAAGCCTGTGCCAGATAACTATGAGGCTGCTGTCAGCCCAGGATTTTTGGGTATGCTGTTTGTAAGTCCACTCACAGCACACTGTTTTTTTAAGTCAGGATCTCCTGGTTCAAAGAAGCTTTCCCTCCTGCAATTCCCAAAGTACAAGCAACTACAATGGTTCAGGAAGTACAAAACGTCCCCAGCAGCAAGGACACATGGGTCTTGCCGGCCCTGCTCCAAACTGGCCAAGTTGAAACAAATTAGCAAATTAATCCAGTCACATACAGCCTCGTATTCACACGGAATATCAATCACATCTCCCTGAACTCTCTCTTCACTATGTACCCAAGCTAACAGGATAGCATTTGGACTCTACAAAAGCACAAGATGTCTCCTCCTCCAAAAATAACATGGGCCAAAGCAGACTTTGCTTGTAGCTTGTACTACAGTGCAGGGCAGAAATAGACAACAGAAAGAAAGGCAGAACACTTACCTAAAAGGAGGAGAGAATGCCAGAGATGAACAAAGATAACACAAGATGTAGCAGACTCCATTAGGAACAGCCAGAAGAGGGGTGACATCTACCTCATTTTATTTCACACGTTACAAATCTTTAACTGCTATAAAATACTTTCTGTATTTTCCTTACAGTAACTAACTTGGAGAAAACTCTAAGTGCTCTTTTTGTTTTGCCTGAGGCAAAGTGCCTCTGCCTTCTGGAGAAGTGGCACTTAAAAACATGCACTCATCTGCACACACAGAAAAGGGAAGGCCCAAGCACAGCTGCTCCTACATTTTTGAGTTACAGCAGGATGGCTTGGTCCTTCTTTCCTCTGCACAACAGACTGTGAATGGTACATAGAACTCATGCAGGTGAGTGGGGCAGGACGGGGCTGCTTTCTGTGGATCTTCCAGAAAGAGCAAGCACTGCAGCAGGATTAAGCTGTTGTGCTGCTCTGGGCCACTTCACAGCTACGCCACCGTGGAAGTGGCACACCACTGCCGTTTCCATTGAATGCCAGGCTGACTTCCAACCCATCCTGGGCTGCAGGCCTCCCCCTGCAGAGGATTACTGCCACAATCACAGCTCCGGTGGACTTAGCACAGCCACAATGAGCAACAGCAAACACTTTCTCAGCACCGTCAGCTGACAGCCCAGAGCAGCCGAAAACAACACAGAAAGAAATGATGGGACAGCAGCTGACTAAGCCACCTGGATTAGAGAGGCTCAAATGGGGCTGAAAAGCAGCATGTACCGCTAGCCCAGCAGAACTGCTGCTCCAGCCCTCATCTCAGTTCACCCAAACACAGTCAGCTGGCTCCTGGCTCCCAACATGCCGAGAAGGGGCACAAACACTGATGCTGCAACACAGAAGCCAGGCAAGAGAGAAAGGGCAGCCACCTGCAGACAGCCATCACCCTCAATACACACACCACCTGCCCCTTCACACAAATCTGCTTCTCATGCTTTCTGTCACACTGGCCACAACAGCTCCACACTCCCTTGTTGTGACACTTAGGCCACATTTCTCCCCAGAAAACATGCCAACAGGCAAGAGCACAGGCTATCTAGGCAGTACCAAGAAAGGCAAAACATCATCTGTCTCCTTCCTGGATACCATCCCATATTCAGACTTCACTTGCTGCAAGGATAGGGGCCTGGATTCCCACTGGATCCCAAAAGGCACTGCTTACATGGCAGCATCCAAGGGTCCATCACACTTAATTTCCCCTCACTTGTGCACACACATACACACACTGACCTGTTGACCACAGTGACGTGTCTCTGCATGGGGATTTCTTTAGGTGATCCACTCCCAGCAGCTGAAGGTAAGGCAGATCGGGCACTTTCCACAACAGGTTTCATACCTCCACATGCCACTTCTCTGCCTCTGGACAGGCGAGGAACAGGCCTCTTACCACCTTCTTCTGGCATGTTCAAAGACCGGGGCTGCCGCAAATTTCCTTTAGGTTTTCCTAAAGAGTTTGCAGATGCAGCCATGAGTAGCATTCTTCTCCACCCAGTCTACCTCCACCTCCCTGGGCACCTCCTGTACTGCCATCCAAAGGGTTTCTTTGCTACTTCAGCTTGTGGGTACCTAAACTCCCACCACACAGCAGAGTGACCAAGTTCCACCCACAGAGGAACACACCAACATTC
>QUSF01000029.1:2277310-2290549 GCA_003676055.1 Chloebia gouldiae
TGCTGTTTCCATGTTGGATCAATTTTGGAGGTTTCAGACACTTCCAAGGGGAATGATGTGCAAGACAGTGAATCAACCTGCCTTTGTAATCCCTGCCACTTAACCAGGGTATGAGCCACTAGTTCAGCTTCCCAACTGGCATCCTTGTAGAAAAGCAAGAAGCAGCAAACACTTCATTACAGACAACAGGGGAATACACACAAACTATGAAACCCACTGCTGTTCCAAGCTGCCAATCAGCAGGAAACAAGTCCTGCCTGGACTTAATCCTGGGCCAAATTCCACAGTCAGTCACACAACAGAACAGCAGTGAGGAAAACATGACCCACATTTTAGGAAAACACTGCTACAGAAGCTTATGCAAGAGGTAAGAGGTAAAAAGAGGTGAAAATGGGCATCAGAATTTTTGTGGTACTGGCATCAACAATAGGAGTCTCTGAAACAGCCACAGGGACTTCTTCTCACTGTGAGGGAATGGTTCAATCCTCCCACTCCACAGAAGGCCAAGGCCAGCCTTAAAGAACATGCAGGCTCATTGCCACATTTCTTGCCTGCATCTCACAAAAGCAGGAGCACATGAAAGTCAAGCCAAGCATCCTACAAGAACTTTGTTTTCCAAGATCATTCATACCTTACATACACACCTGAAAAGGGCTCCCTCTCTGATCATGGTTTTCAGATATAAGCACCCTTGTCAAGAACACTCATCCTCCCAAGAACTTTCCACTTGGACACTGGAACTTGTGAGCATAGGTGACACACCCTCAGAGCCAAGACTTTTGCTGCAGTAGCTGCACTGTTCTTTCATACAGGCCTGTGGGAGGGGGTTTGGAACGGGGCCTCCCGCCCTGCTGTGGGAGGCTACAGAAGTGTAGTTTCCCGCCTTCCCCGAGTTGTCAGTCTTTTGTCATCCCTTCCCCTCATTTATGTCAATCAGTTTGTACTCCTTCCCCTGTTCTGGAAAGTTCTGTGTTCCATGTATCCCCACTGGCTCTCTCCCTGAAACCATTCCCTCTCCTCATCCCCATTGGTTACAGTTATGTCACCCCATCCATTCTCCTCCCCTTAGCCCCTACCCGATTGGTTCCCGCCGACCCTGA
This sequence comes from Chloebia gouldiae, assembly GCA_003676055.1. Classification (NCBI taxonomy): domain Eukaryota; kingdom Metazoa; phylum Chordata; class Aves; order Passeriformes; family Passeridae; genus Chloebia; species Chloebia gouldiae. Next base: position 2,278,411 of record QUSF01000029.1, read on the forward strand.
CCACTCCTATTATCCTCCCTATACATTCCCTACCCCGCCCCTTGGTTGGGGCTCCCAGAGCTTGCTTCCCTTCTGCGTGGTTGTTTTCCTCTGCCCTTCGCTGTGCCTATCCTATCCTCCAGCGAGCCCACAGAAATAAAGCAACCTGAGAGTCTATCCTGCCCTGGTGGAAGCTCCTTTACTGCTATCCGTCTCTGACAGACCGAACCCTCTGTGGCGTCTCCGGTGGGACACAGGTCCCGGAACGCCGCACAGGCCCTCTAGAGCTGCCTATGGCTTACCTGATAAACTGACCGGAGATGTGTTCTTCAGCCGCATCTGACAATTCACCTGCCATACTGATTTCTTCTTGGAACTCCTCTGTCGGGCTACCAGTTGAGCAACTCGTACAGTTTCACTGCAACTAACAGCATGGCAAATGACCTTGTAGGAGCAGGAAGGGGACAGAGGAAAAAGCAGTCAGTGAGACCCATGCTCATTCATAGCCCTCAAAATCACTTGCATCCTTTTCCAAGCCTGTAACTGTTGAATCATGCAGGCCAGCAGGCAGCTCAGGAAAGGCTTCAGCAGCAGACATGGATCTTGGAGATCTCAATCACCTTTTGTTGAATCAACAAACCAGACAAGAGCCTTTCCATCACCTTTCCACATTAGGTTGGGCCTCTCTGAGAAACAGCCTGGTTTCTAACTGCCACCCCACAGTCGCACAATCTCGCTTTATAACTCTAGGAAGCCATGGGGTTGCAGCTTGTCCTTGTTCCTCCTGCCAAGGCTCACTAGAGGCTCTGGCACTACACTGACCCTTTGGAGCAGGGTTGCCTTTGCCCCACGTACCAAAGAAACTGCACAGCTATCCTGGCTGCACCAATCACAGCCACTGGGCTGGCCCCCAACAACAGCCCAGCCTTGGATAACGCCACAGGTATCTCCCTGCCCAACTTCATGGCCTCTTGCCTCAACATCCAATCACCACAGGCCATCCTGTAGATGGATATATGAACTTGGCCTTGGCAAGACACTAAATCATGTGCTTAGCATGCAATTTGCCTGAAAAGAAGATGAAAGCCCAAACCTTTGGGCTATGCAACTGCTGCAAAGGCAGCTGGGTGAGTATTCCTCCAGGATTCTCTAAGAACTCCTGGCAGTTACCCCAGAACCACCAAGTTAAAAATGGAAGTCTGTGGTCTCAGCCATGTTCTGTAGTGGAGGTAGAGGTTGCGAAAGGGCCCCTTTCTCAGTGGTACCATGGGGCCAGCACTGCTACTTTGCTAGCCATAGCCCCCAAGGAACATCAGAGATGGCCATTTTGCACAGGAGCAGGGCAAGAGAAACTCAGGGATTTCACCAGCACCTCTGAAATTTAGCAATCAGCAGCTCCAAAAAGGATCTTTTCTCACAATCAACACAGGGCAATTAAAGCAGTAGAATAACAAAAGCAAGAGATTACTAAGCAGCAACAGCTTGTTCGGGGATCTCCTCAAGTGTCCTAGGGTGACACACACAGCCTAGGAAAACATAGGCAATGGATGATGACACCAGAAGCCAGGCAACTCCTCCAGCACTGCCCTCCAGCTCATCCTTCCTCCTCCTCTTCCACTGCATACCCAGCACCTTTGCTGGGCTGGCTCAACACAGAGCCACTACAGGGAGGGTCTCTCCTTCTGAGGGAGAGCTCTCCTACTCCAGGAGCTCCTGCTTACAAATCAGATAGTGTGCCTGCTGCACAGTCAGCACTGATAAAAACAGCAATCCAGCAGTGTCACCACTGTAGTGATTAAATGTCAGGAATCACAGAAAAATTAAGGCTGGAAAACATTGCTACAATCCATGTAATACAGCATCTTTGCTCAAAGCAACATCAACTAGTTAGTAAGGTGGTGGATTATCTTCAAAGACAAAGAACTCTCAACCACTCTGGACAACTTCTTCCATTGTTTAGGCAGCCTCACTGTAAAAAAGTGGACAGTTTAATGTTTACATGGGAGTGCTTTTATTTCACTCTGCTATCATTGTCTCTTGTCTGTTCACTGGATACCAGTGAGAACTGGAGATGGAGTCTGGCTCCATGGTTTTTTTTTACTCCCTTTAACAGACATAAGGATAAGATTTCCCTGAGCTTTCTCTTTTCCAGCACAAACAATTCCTGCTCTCTGAGCCCTGCATCAGAGATGTTATGTTCCAGTCCCTTCATAATCTTCACAATCATTCCATGAACTTGCTTCATTGTGGCCACGTCTGTCTTATTCTGGGAAGTTTAGAAAAGGATGTGGTTTCACTGCTGCTGACCATAGGGGAATTATTACCCCCACCAGAGCACTGGCAACTCTTCCTAATGAATCCCAGTAAGCTGTTGGTCTCCCTTGCTACAAATGGCACCGTGCTCACTGTGAACTCTGCACCCACCAGGACATTTCTCTGCCAAGCTACTTTTCAGTTGGTCAACCCTAAAACTATACAGGAATATGGGGTTTTTCTTCCCCATGTGCAGGACTTGGCATTTCCATATACTGAACTTCATAGGGCTCCCGATGCTCCATTTCTCTAGCTTCTTGAAATCCCTCTGAACAACAAGCACATTCATCTGCTCTATCAGGTTTCTCCTGTCATCTACAGACTTGCTGAGGATGGTCTCTGTCCCATCACCTATTTCATTCATGAGTATGTTAGACAGCAGTTCCTGAGCACCTACTCCCAGGGCACATCACTTTTAAGTGGTCTCCCAATAGGTTTTGTGCCACCGTTACAGAAGAGGATATTACAAGCCCTACCAAAATTTCAGTTAAACTACATCCAATGCTCTCCACTCAAACAATCATCTCAATTTAGAAGGCTATTTATTTGGTAACATATTATTTTCACTTCACAAATCCATACTGACTTGCCTTCCTGTCTTTAAAGTGGCTAGAACAGCTTTCCAGGATTAGACACTCAACAAGTTTCCAGCAGTTCTACATCAGGCTCATCTTCCCACCCCTCCCAGTGAAGGGTGGTGCTTTCTTTCAGTCCTCAAGAACTGCCCACAAATTACCATGACCTTTCCAAGGTAACTGACACTTGTGGGTGCACTGCAATAAACTCATGGACTTCGGCACATTCAGTTTTTCCAAATGTTCCCCATCTTAATCCTCCCCAACAAAGTTAAAACTTCCTTGCCCTGCACTTTCCTCAGCCTATTTCCAGAGTATCTCTATACCCCTTCCAGCTCACCCAGTTCTGCTTCTACCTCCTGTGTGCATGCTTCTAATGCTAGATCTCAGTTAGGCACTCCTTCTTCAATTACGTGTACCTTCTTCAACCCTGTTTAAGAGAGAGACTTTGTCATACAACAGCCCGTACCTGAGTCATAACCCATCTTTGTGAAAGGTGAACCTGAAATCCTTCACTCTTCACCCTTTCACAGATGTCTGTGCAACAATCTGCACTCAACAGTTTGAGCATGGACTTAACAAGGCTTTAGTGAAATGAAACACAGCAAAAGGCTGAAGGTCTTCTTTTGCTGTACCTTCTTTCTTACAGTTTTTCTGTTGTCTCTTTATCCCTGTCCTTGTTTCCTCCCATTGCCAGTACACTTAACCAGCTGTTTTAAGGACTTTCTCTGGAAGCACTGGTCCAGTGCTCTGGGAGTGCTCTGGGAGCTGTTCTCAAGGGGACGGCCCTTGGTCTTGGTCTTCAAATAATGAATCGTAAATGCAGTCTTTCTTAGGTCCATATATGTTTGTTTAGGCAGCATCTGTATAATCCTCCCAGGCTGCTTCTCCCTGCTCCCACCTCATCCATGCTTGCATTTATGGCTCAGTTTTGTCAGTGCTCCTGCCCTCTTTACTTTTTCCCCCAGCTACTGGAACATACCATTCTTGAAACTGGAGGAGGCAATCCTCACTATCTCTTCTGGATCATTTTCTTCAGGATTGTATTCCATGAGTCTTCCAAGCAGATTCCTGAAGATGCCAAACTCTGCTCTCCCAAAGTCCTGCAGTGTTGATTCTACTTTTTGCTTTTTTTTCCCTCCTTTTAGGCTCACAGACACCATATAGCCACACACAGGGCTCTTCCCAGCCTTTACATCTGCAATTATTCCTTGTTTTCAAGGACCGTGTCCAGCAGACCACCTCTCTTCATTGATTCATTGCATGTGTCAGGATGTTGGGAGCAGCAGACCCCTGAAACATCCTTGATTATTCACACTTGGATGTCTTGTCCCTACAGCAGGTATGGCAGTGGTCCAAGTCCCCCATGTGGTTGTCAAAAGAAGGCATAATCTGTTTTGTCTACCGCTTTTTCCCACTTAAAACTATTTGTAACAGGTGGCCACTATGTTGCCCATACACTGGCCTGTCCACAACTCATAAACTCTTCTTGTCTCATCATCTGACCCAAGACAGAGCTCCTGGCATTCCCGCTGCTCCCAAACTTGGAAGGTCTCACAGGAACTCCTCCTGTTCACCACTAAAGCCCCTAATTTCTCAGCAGCCAGGCAACCCACAGCAGCATGCTGGTTGTGTGACCTGTTGCAACAACTCCCCGTGACCTCAAATGAGATCACAACCCTGAACAACACAAAGACTTCCAGCTTCTTCTGGATGTAGCCCAAGTGTGGACAGTCATATACAGGCACTTCAGAGAGGTGCCCATTTGTGCCCACTTCCAGAAAAGCATATGAGAGCCTTCTTCAAACTCCTAGCTAACAGGAATGGATGCATGGGATGGATCACTTGACCTTTGTTCTCAAGGTCTCAATATAAAAGTTTTTTAGTCCCTATACAGTTTATCAGAGTTTTATAAATGTACATTTTCACATCTTTGGTACACTTCAGGTTTTTTCTGTTACTAATGCTCTAAATAATTTTTATTCTGCATTTCCTTCCCTTGTTTCATAGTGATAAAATTTAACAAAATGGTTTGAATTAAAATGAATTCAGATGTAAAAAGGGATGGGGTAGATTAGCAGAACAAAGCAGTCTTCAAATTTCTCCTTTTGAAGGGCCTTAATTATTCAAGTAGAAGTCAAAGTTTTCTTAGACGAAAGTACAACACCCTTCTCATAAATGAATATGAAGCAAAGCAAAGTAGGGTTCCTTGATAGGATGCAACCACCTGTTACAGGTGCACAGTATTTCAATGAGTCCCCTTGCAGTGCTTTCTGTATACGGAACTTAATTCTCATCTTTTGTGGAAACTGGAGGACATAGCTACTGCATAAAGAAAACATCATTAGTTTTAATCTTTCCCACATTCAAGAAAGCTAAATTAGTGTTCAGGATGAAGAGGAACAAAGGACGATTTATATCATTGCCTTCCCAAGATAGTGTCTGTTCTGCCTGAGTTACCTAGCTAATATTCACCTCCCACAAACACTTAAGGCAGCATGTAACATGTGGCATTTTGAGATCAATTTGTATTACTTACTGCCTACCTTATACTATTCCTTTTTGAATGCATTTCTTGTGTTACTTCTTGGACAGCTGACCTAGCAGTAAGGAAAGTAATTTTAAGACTATCTAGACTGCAGCCATGATCATTAACTGCTACCAGACCCCTGGATGTGCATGTCTTTGCTGTCCTGCCCCACTGTCCACAAGGGGATTAAAGGCAGAGGGAAGGGTCTTGACAGACACTTTGGAGATCAGGGTACTCCAGAGCCATGAAGAGAGACTGGCTGACTGCGTGCTCTTGCAGTGGTCTTGTATGGACTCTGAGCTATGGTATCAAGTCATAATGAAGCCTTCTGGAGAGGGTGAAGAGAGAGGTGAAAAAGAACAGGCTTATAATGACATATAGCCTGTAACAAGAAAGCATATGGGAGACATCCCAGGCAGTTTAGCAGCCCACATCAGTAAATAATCATGCTTGCCACTCTCTGCTTAATGTCTGCAATGTCCACACTATGGAGAGTGGCAACAGGAGGGTCATCAAATAGCAACAAGGATCAGTCTTTGCACCTTTCCTTCCTCCCAAGTGTTCAACAAGGCACTTCCTCTCAGCTATTTCAGTCATGCAGAATGCAGCTTGCACTTCTGAACCAGAGTGAATCCTCCTCAAGAACCTCAAGACCCCTGACTCTCACCTTTTTCACCTCCTAAAGCCACATTTCACTCTCTTGTAACAACTGCCACAAGGAATTCACTGCCCCCAGTACTATCCAGGAGTTCACAAGGCTCTCAGCACACATGGCATTAGGGGATAAACAAGGCTCTCAAGGGAATGGGAGGATACCAGATTACACCCTGCAAGGCCCTAGTTAGAAACAGATGGCTATCTGCCAGAACTACCAGGAGGAAGCATTTAATTGCAGGATCACAAATGTTCCCAGACCTGAGGTACCTGCAATCCTGTTACTAATGTAGCTGCAGCTGAGGCAGGCTTTGGAGAAAAAGAATCCCAAACTTGCTTGTCTGCTGTAAAAGGGCAAATTCTGATGTAAATATGCAGAAAGGGAACCAACCTGTTGCTTAAAGACAGATATTTTCAGATATTAGGACAAAACCCAGGATACCTCTCACTGTATTCTCACCAGACAGCTAATGAGCTAGAACTAGTTCTGTGTTCACAGATGCCATCCTGATCCAGCTGAGCAAACAAGGAAGCTCAGCCTTAAGTTCTGTCTCTTCAGACCTGCTATGACAGCCATACACTGTGCCAAACATCCACTAGCTTTTTGCTCTGCCTCAGGCTACAACTACTTCAGGAACGTAGAACCATAGCTCCAACAAGGGAGTGACTTCAAGCTTGCCATGCAGATCATCTGCAAGTCACACAGCTACACCAGCTATCGAGAGAACACATTCTGACTTCAGACCAGGAAGTCCAGACTATTGGGCAAGGAGGTTTGTGGTCCTAGCAAGCTGCTTCCAAGGTGGCAGCCCCCAGGAGACATAGGCTAGTGCAGCAAGAGCAAGGAATAAGGGACAACTCTTCTACCATACCAATCCTCTGATAAGATCTGTTTCTCCTTCTTGATCTGTGTGACGACCCTTTATCCCGTGCACACTTGCCAAGCTGAGGCACTTGCAAATATTGCAGCAAGGCACCTCACTTACATGAGTTCTTCATCAACTCAGCACATATTTGCAGTCCGGTTGCACTGCAATCCATAACAAACAAGCATCCTAAGTCCAAAGCAAGCACTGTCAGGCTTATAAGCAACAGTACCTAAGAGTTTTTTTGTAGGAAAAAAAATGATGCTAAACCCCACTGAGAAGAGATGATTAACACACACAAGTCAACCTTTAAGGTCCCAGGACAAAACATTAGTATCTCCTCCAAAGTCAGAAATGCTGAGATAGGGGCCAGATCTCCATAGTCGCACAAGTGATCTTTCCACACAGAATTCACATTTCCAGGAAAAAGCCCTGTAACTTTACACCTTTTGCATACAAAACCTTGGGTCTGGAATGCAGAGACATGAAAATAAGGAGAACTTATGTCACAGCTTCCACTTCTCCCAGAATTAGTGCACCATATGCATGCTACAGAAATCAACAGGTAAAGATATGAACCAGGAACATTCTGCAAATACAAAACCCATTTCTGAACAGTAACTGATTCTTACCTCTCCTATTTTGTTCTCTTCCATTCTGACCACTCCTGGGATACTCTCCAAGTAGCCTTCCAGTGTGTCATATCCTAGGTGCCTGAAGGGAATCAACTCATTGGTCAGGGATCTGTATTCACTCTGAAGTTCTGACAAACGTATGCCATTTTTAAAAGCATGAAGAACAGCTCGCAAGGCTTTTGCAACAAGTTCTGGCTCCTGCATCTTCACCTATACCCCTGTCTCCAAAAGAAAAAAAGGGAAAAAAATTTTTACATACACAGGCTAAAATGCTGGCTTTTACTATTCAAGCTCCCCTCCCCCAACAAGCCAGAATGCAGCAACTCATCTCTGGAGATTGTGATACTTCTGGGTAGGTCTGTAGGGCCATGGCAGTGCAAGGCAAGCATACTGTGGTATGGAACACACAGGGCATGACATTGTCAAAAAGTGCTGACAAAGGAGTGCAGCAGCCATCATGCACAGGTTGGCTCTGCCAGACAATCACAAGAGGCCACATGTACAGAAGAGGAGCGGGTACTGCTAAGCAACTGATCCACCGGAGACAAGTACTGGATACTGTACCTGGGACAGGGCAATTCTGGATGTGTGTATAACTGGGGAAAGAGAGACACTCTGCAAAGTGGCCTGGGGGTCCTGCCAATGGGAAGCTGAACATTAATCAGCAGTCCCCTGGCATCCAGGAGGGTCACACATGTCCTAGGGTGCATCAGGCACTGCATCACAGTCAGGCAAGGGAGGGGATTGTCCTGCTCTGCTCTGGGGCGGCCTCAGCTCAAGTGCTGGGGGCAGTTTTGGGTACCACAGTATAAGCAAAACATTCATCTGTCAAGGGAGTGTTCAAAGAGGGGCAACAAACATGGTGAAGGGCCGTGAGGGGAACCCATATGAGGGGTGGCTGAAATCACTCGGTCTGTTGAGCCTAGAGAAGAGAAGTCTGAGGAGAGACCACATTGCAGTCTGCAACTTCCATGTGAGGGTAAGAGGAGCAGCAAACACTGATATCTACACTCTTGTGACCAGTGACAGGACCTGAGGTAATGGCCAAAGTGGTGTCAAAGAAGGTTTGGGCTGGATAGCAGAAGGTTCTTCACCCAGAGGTTGACCGAGCACTAGAACAGGCTCCTGACAGAAGTGGTCACAGCACCAGATGTGACAGAGTTCACATGGTGTGATTTGTTTAGTTTCCTGCGCAGGGTGAGGAGTTGGATTTGATGATCCTGTGGGTCATTTTATCCAATTCAGGATATTTTGTGATTTGATAACACATTACTACCTGAAGGGCTAAAACTTCTTCTGAAAGTGAGAGAGGGCACAACCACCACCCCCTGTCACAGCACCCCACACTCAGTGGTGTGGGGTGTCCCTCTAGAGAGGTTCCCCTGAGCCAGCAGCTGCACCAATGCCCATATCTCAACTCCACCATGGAAACAGCATGCACCTGCAGCATGCAACGTCTTACCACAAGCACACAACGCCTCGGCTCCACAGAATCTTCAGAGAGAAAACACAATTTAAGTCCCCACGCATGTGATCCTCTGACATAGGGATTTTGTTCTGGCCTTCTGTTTTTTCAGCCTGTGTTGCTCACGTCTGGTAGGGCCATGGGATACCCAGAGCCGGCCCCAGGGATATGTACTGCATGACTATCCCATTGGGCTCTGCCCAGGCATGGAGCCTTCTCAGCCTGGATCGAGGGACAGACCTCAATCTGTGTTCGGGAGACATGATACAGTGCTTGCTGATGCCTGCCTGGCGGCCACCTAACACAGTTCCACAGCCCTCAGGCATGTCCCAGTGCTCTGTGACGCCTCATTCCTGCTCTCCGAACAGCTCAGTGCTTTTTCTACAGCCACCAAAGTGGAAGGCCTGAACCTGCCTTTTATCTTTGTGCAATGCATTTCATTCATATCTACAGATTTGTTCCATCAGCTCTCAAGAAAGACTGCTTTAGCTATCTCAGGCTTATGTTTTTACCATTACAAATGTCACATTCATATACCTCTAGAAATATATATATTTAGTGTATCTAAGTACAAATCTACTGATTTGTTCCTTCATACACACAACTCTAACTATCTACATACCCCATGCATGTGCTGCATATAAATATATTGATATCTGAGTATTTCCTGGTACAAGGAAGCAGGAGTTGTGACACTGAACAAAATGGCATCTCCCTCCCACAACATGGTGGCAGAAACCTTTCAGCCAGGACTCTGGCCCAGGAAGTCTGGGCAGCATGGGAGGCAATTTCAAGGCCAAAGCCAGCACTACCTAAAGCCCTCCCAGCCCCACAACTCACAGGCCTGCACACACTTGGTGCTTCTCCAGGAACATCCAGCTACGCCCATGGGATGCTGGAGAACGCCAGGCACAAGTGCTGCAGGGCAGGCTCTGTGCTCCCAGCTGAGCATCCTCCTCCTAGGTGCTCACTCACTGCAGGGATACTCCTGCTGTGGACCAAAGCCGCACAGAGCTCTCACACAACCAGCAACAACCCTGGTGTTGTGTGTGCTGCACGCAGCCTCCAGTCCAACACCGAGCACAGCACACTGGTGCACCTCAAACACCTCATCCTCACGCCCCAGCAGCTAATGTGCAACAAGAGCAGAGCCAGTGCTTTGGGAGAAGGTCACCTTGAGCTCCTCAAGATTCTTCAGCTCTAGGCACAGCACCAGAGTGCCCCTCCTCCAGCACACCAAGGTGAGCGACTGCTGCCCGTGTACCTGCGTGAGGCTCTCTCAAATCTGCAGCGCTGCCACAAGGGGCCCCGTGAAAGCCTGGTTTGCACTACTCTCTGCCAAACAGACCCTCTCCCATCACCGCTTCCCTTCCTGGGGAAGTCACCCTGGGCAACAACGCACCATGTCCAAAAGAAAGAGAAATGCCAACCCTCAGCACATTTCAGATGCCACCACACACACTTCAGGCTCTCCCTTTCTGCACCCAACTTCACAACGGTCCATCTCCAGGGCCAGACAAAGAGGCACAGCATCAAGTCCTTTTCTGCACCGTTCCTTGAACAGTTTTCACTTTATACACACTCAGCACTTCATTAACCCAATTGTACCTCTTGCTCTGTACACTTATATTCACACACAGGTACATCCATGTCCCTGCACCTGTACAGACAGCACAGCTAGTACATGTCTTCACACACACATGGCTCCCTAACCCTGCAATTTCTGCCCTTGCTGCTCCAGTGGCTTTCCCTGACTGATTCTGCAACAATCCCTCAGCAACAGCTGCCCTGTTCAACAACTACAGTGTCTGTAGTGTAGTAGGCACTGCCCAGGAGGAGTAGCACACGCTGAACATGTGCATCACCACACAGCAATGGGCAAATCTACACTGCGCACTTGCATCCTTCTCTCATCCTTTCAGAGACTTTGCAGCTGGTGCACTGAGCTTCAAAGAATCAGAAGACGTGATTGCCACCTGCCAGAAGAAAAAAGACACACGAGGTTCATATCTTCTTTGGACCCACTCAGTTTCAAATGACGTAATGCGCCATAGAAATCTGTAAATTGATGTAAAGTCCTGATCATACAAAAAACCCCAAACACTCAAGCATTGAGAAATACAGCAAAAAATGCAGTCCTGTCTACAACTGTGTTTCACGCCACATTCATTTCAGAGACATGGAAAAGCTGATGAGAAAATGTTTGGGGCCTTTTTGTCGACTGTCTCTTTTAAGTAATAGATACAAATTCTTATTCAGCTAACATGGCTCTTAAAAGTTCTCTTGAGTTTATCTTCCTGCTCAGGTAAGATTAACAGTATATGCACTACATCCAAAGAGTGATGAAGAAAATTTAAAATAACCTGGAATGGCAGTTTAAAAAGTTGATTCAAAAGAAAAACTTTCACTAAGAGAACAGAATGAGAATCACGGGGAAATTACATCATGTCAATATCAGACATTAATTGTATACCAATACAACAGTCAAATTATAACAGAAATAGCAAACAGCATATTATAAAGTCTATTTCCCTAAAGAAGAGTGAAGAGTAGTCACAAGGACAAGTTAAACGAGGTGACAGGTACTAGGGTACAAAGGTTAAACCGAATCCAGTCTCAGCCCACACCTTACAATCTTCCCATTCCTATTGTCAGCAACTACACGGACTTGCAAGGCAGTAATGCTGACAACACAGACACATTAACAAAAACCTACACAGCTCACAGTGTAAAAAAATTGTTTTTGAGTTAAGCTGCTTTAACATTAGGTCATTCAGCAGTTATGAAATTTTCCCGGCGGGTCACTGCCTCCAGACAGCCGGACACTTCACTGGAAACAGAGCCCGAGGCGCCTCATCTTCACTAAATCAGCGCACATCGTTCAAACCACCTCTGCCAGCACCTGAACAGAAACTTGAAAATGCTCAGAACGGCCGATGCGCGCTGCGGAACATTAGCCAGGCGAAGGAAAAGAGGAAATGCGAACAGCTCTCCCGCAGGGAGGGGCGCACCCCTGGCAGCCTCGCTCTCCGCAGACTACAGACTCGCCTCTGGGGAACACGTATCCCCGAAGGCGGAAAGCATCCCCCGACCCGCTGCAGACGGGACACGGCCGCCGCGCA
>QUSF01000029.1:2295549-2360888 GCA_003676055.1 Chloebia gouldiae
GTTTCATAGTTTGTGTGTATTCCCCTGTTGTCTGTAATGAAGTGTTTGCTGCTTCTTGCTTTTCTACAAGGATGCCAGTTGGGAAGCTGAACTAGTGGCTCATACCCTGGTTAAGTGGCAGGGATTACAAAGGCAGGTTGATTCACTGTCTTGCACATCATTCCCCTTGGAAGTGTCTGAAACCTCCAAAATTGATCCAACATGGAAACAGCAAGGTGACCAAGAGCTTGTTTATCACAATGTGGCCTGAATGTTGGTGTGTTCCTCTGTGGGTGGAACTTGGTCACTCTGCTGTGTGGTGGGAGTTTAGGTACCCACAAGCTGAAGTAGCAAAGAAACCCTTTGGATGGCAGTACAGGAGGTGCCCAGGGAGGTGGAGGTAGACTGGGTGGAGAAGAATGCTACTCATGGCTGCATCTGCAAACTCTTTAGGAAAACCTAAAGGAAATTTGCGGCAGCCCCGGTCTTTGAACATGCCAGAAGAAGGTGGTAAGAGGCCTGTTCCTCGCCTGTCCAGAGGCAGAGAAGTGGCATGTGGAGGTATGAAACCTGTTGTGGAAAGTGCCCGATCTGCCTTACCTTCAGCTGCTGGGAGTGGATCACCTAAAGAAATCCCCATGCAGAGACACGTCACTGTGGTCAACAGGTCAGTGTGTGTATGTGTGTGCACAAGTGAGGGGAAATTAAGTGTGATGGACCCTTGGATGCTGCCATGTAAGCAGTGCCTTTTGGGATCCAGTGGGAATCCAGGCCCCTATCCTTGCAGCAAGTGAAGTCTGAATATGGGATGGTATCCAGGAAGGAGACAGATGATGTTTTGCCTTTCTTGGTACTGCCTAGATAGCCTGTGCTCTTGCCTGTTGGCATGTTTTCTGGGGAGAAATGTGGCCTAAGTGTCACAACAAGGGAGTGTGGAGCTGTTGTGGCCAGTGTGACAGAAAGCATGAGAAGCAGATTTGTGTGAAGGGGCAGGTGGTGTGTGTATTGAGGGTGATGGCTGTCTGCAGGTGGCTGCCCTTTCCCTCTTGCCTGGCTTCTGTGTTGCAGCATCAGTGTTTGTGCCCCTTCTCGGCATGTTGGGAGCCAGGAGCCAGCTGACTGTGTTTGGGTGAACTGAGATGAGGGCTGGAGCAGCAGTTCTGCTGGGCTAGCAGTACATGCTGCTTTTCAGCCCCATTTGAGCCTCTCTAATCCAGGTGGCTTAGTCAGCTGCTGTCCCATCATTTCTTTCTGTGTTGTTTTCGGCTGCTCTGGGCTGTCAGCTGATGGTGCTGAGAAAGTGTTTGCTGTTGCTCATTGTGGCTGTGCTAAGTCCACCGGAGCTGTGATTGTGGCAGTAATCCTCTGCAGGGGGAGGACTGCAGCCCAGGATGGGTTGGAAGTCAGCCTGGCATTCAATGGAAATGGCAGTGGTGTGCCACTTCCACGGTGGCGTAGCTGTGAAGTGGCCCAGAGCAGCACAACAGCTTAATCCTGCTGCAGTGCCTGCTCTTTCTGGAAGATCCACAGAAAGCAGCCCCGTCCTGCCCCACTCACCTGCATGAATCTCATGTGCCTTGGGGTCTGGGTGCTAGAAGGGGAGAGGAAGATGTGCTTGGAGCACTCATGAGAGCAGCAACCAGCCCCAGATTTTGTGCCTGAGAGCACAGTGTTCTGTTGACAGCTTCTCCCCAGAGGGCCCTTTGCTGTGGCTGTGCTTTCCTGGGTGTGCTTTTTGGACAGCTCCCCAGATGGTGCTGATGGAGTGGGCAGGTGCCCTAGGAGGAAGAGGCAGCCTTGGGGCTGCAGGGTGGATCTGCTGGCTCTTTGCTCAGAGCCAGGGCTCTTCCTAGGGGCAGGAGACACTCTTTGTGTGTGGACTGTGGCTGTAGCAGCAGCTGTTTGGACTTGTCCAGACAGCAGCTTGGCGAAGTTGAGAGGTGGGTGGTGATGGCAGTAGATCCAATGGTGGTGAAGCCAAGGTGAGCATGAGGAGATAGGTGTCAGGAATAGGGAGGAAGCCAGAGGAACTGGCAGCAGCTGTGTGAGGAGTGGAAACTTGGAGGTAGGGGCTGAGGAAGAGATGTGCTGAGTGCAGCAGGTGAGGGAGTGAGGCCAGTGCCCCAGCTGGAGCAGGGAGACTCGAGATGTGCCTCCGTGTGTGCACCACAGCTCTGAATGACATGAGAACGGACTGAGCTAACCCCTTTTGTGGTTCTGAGCAAGCAGGGTGGAGATGCAGTGGAGAAACCTGTCACTAGTTCTGTGCTGTTTTGGTGAACATACTACTGTATAGTGGTCAGAAGGACTAAGCCATCCAGCTGTGCAGAATAAATTTGTTCTGCAGTTCCTTGATGCCACACTCCTGATCTTGGGTGGAGGTGTGATGCTTGTATTGCCGGCTAACCCGGCCCCTCAGGTCTGCTCCTATGTGGCTGCTCCCTGCCTCTAGCCCTCGGGCTTGGCTGAGAGCGGCAGTTTGGCCACTGGCAGGGACCTCTCTTTTTGCTGGCCCTAGCCAAACAGACACCCAGAGAGGTCCTCATTGAGTTGGAGAGGTGAACGAGAAACAGGGTGGCCCTCTACCTATAGTTTCCATGCTACTGTTTATTCCTTCCCCAAAAAGAGTGAAAAACAGATGATACACTATACCAAGCGAGGAAAGCGCAGGAGCAGAAGAGCACAGAAGTAAGGGATAACACAAGCTTAAAAAGAGGAGCTGCCTCTGGGGAGGAGCCAGCCTTACAACCAATGCCTAGCAAGTAGGGTGGAGCATGAGGAGGGACATAATTATCATCCAACCAGTAGGGTAGGAGATGGGAGGAGAGTGTATGTAAACTACCAATGGGATAAGAAGAATAACATAATTGACATCGAAGTTTCTAGATAAAAAAGCATGGCAAACCACAGACAAGCTGCAGGGGCAGGGTTTGGAGGATAGACAGAGAAGGGTCTGGAAAATAGGGGAAGTTATAAGGATGATTGATAGGATAAAAGGGGTGTACAGAACTTAAGGTTAAACCATTCCTGCAGACAAAGTGGGGCACATGGAACAAACCATTTCCAACCTAGGAAAATACAATACAATAATGAATTCATCAATTAAAGGCAAACATCACACTACCACAGTTCCTTCCACCTCAGGTTCCCCTTAAGCCATCCAGTCTGGGACCTAGTCTTCAGTCCATGCAGACTCTGCCCCACCAAATTTGCTGTGCTCATGCACTCAGGGCCTGGCCCTTGGGCTCTTCAGGGCTTTGCTCTCACGTACATCGAAGACAAGACACCTGGTGTCTGTCTGGGGTTATGCCATTACAGTGCACCACCATGCCCCTGTGCAGAGTACTGTGGGCCTGGCCTTTAACCATGCAGGGCCATGAATTTCAGGCTCTCACTTTACAGGACAGTTGTCACACTGTTTCCTGAGAGGCAGTAGAACTTTGCCATCAAGGCTGCCCAACTCTTAACACCCCTGGAGCTGGCCCTGGAGCAGTGCTTGGCTTTGTTCTCCACTGCTGAATGCTGTGGCTTGGTCTCCATGCTGTCAAATGTCATGGCCTCCCCCCTGTCTGTGTGAAACATTATCCCCCCACGTCTTGGTTTAACCCCATCTATCCACCAAGCACCACACACAGCCACTCACTCACTGCCCCACCAGTGGCACTGGGGAGAGAACTGGAAGAGCAAAACCTAGAAGACTCTTGGTTTGAGATAAAGACAGTATATTATGGAAAACAAAACCAAATTTAAAAACCACATAAGCAAACAAACCCCAAAGAATTAATTCAGCACTTCCCATGGGCAGGCAGCTCTTCAGTCATCTCTAGGTACCCTCTCCCACCTCATGGTGACTTGGGGACACAAATGCCATCACTCCAAACGTCTCTTTCTTCCTCCTGCTTGCATCCAGATTTAAATAATGAGCATGATGTCAAATGGTCTGGAATATCCCTTTGGCCAGTTCAGCCTCCCATGTACGTCCAGCTTCCTCCCTAGTGTGGTAGTACAAAAAGCAGAAAAGGCCGTGACTGGGTGTAAGCCCTGCTCAAGAATAATTAAAACATCTCTGTATTATCAACCCTGTGTGCAGCACAAACTGAAAACACAGCCCCTTTCCAGCTACTGTGAAAAAAAATCACTCTGTCCCAGTAGAAACCAGCACACCCTGGCTCACCTCAAGCCAAGCCACTGAGGCTGGCTGGCGGGCCATGTCTTGGGCTGCCCTGTGTCGCTTTGCAGGCAAATTTCAGAGAGCTAAACTGCCCCTGCCAACTTTCCCTCCACATGCACCTGGGTTCCTTGGTGGTGGGCCTTCCGGTGGTGGGCCACTCCCAGGACACAGCTTGCCATGCTTCTCCAGCACGTGTCCCCTCCCAGGAGGAAACAGCACCTGCAGAGCAGCACCCCACACCTTTCTGCTGCTCCTCCTGGCAATGCTGCCTGGTGCTTCATGGGCTGGACCACCTCACTGCCCAGCAAGACCTGCTGGCAACACGGTCCTTAGCAACATTGGGAGAGCAGTCTTAGAAACCTGTGCCCTCAATAGCACATCATTTGTTTTCTTCTCCAAACTGATTATAATTTCAGAGGAGGATTACTTAAAGAAAGATGGAACAAAATTTTTTAAATCCATTAACCAAATAGTTAAAGCATAAACATATTTGCATAACTAAAGCACACTGTTTCTCTTAAAATAATTTTTAAACCACAGCAATAACACGTCCAGTTTCCCGGCAGTTCCTGAAAGCCTTTCCAGTCAGGCGGGTTCTGCTATCCTCAGTGACAAAGCAAGAGGGCAGCAACCTCCAGTTTAACAGTGAGTTAACTAGCCAGGAAAATCATGAAGTGGCCCGTGCCCAGCAGCAAATGTCTGCGTTTGTGTTAAAAAGGAATTGCCACAACTGAAGTCCCTGTTTTAGTAGCATGGTACTTTCTTGACACTGCTTCATTTTTGTGCCAACATTCATAAAAGTTATCACACACCTAGAAGGATATTTATAATTAACAGAAACTCAAGCAGCTCCCTCTAACAGGCACTGTTAAAACAGATCTTGGACAGGTTTTAGCAGGATGCAGGTTAAAGTTTATGACCAGAACTGCTGACACACCACAGTTACAAACTTTAAAAGATTGAAAAAAATCATCAAAATATTCACTTGTAACCCAAAGAAGCCAGAAAAAGGTGTTAAATGTTTCTAGAGGAGAACAGATTTGATAACTCGGTGTAGACAACAGTAATACAGGAGTGACAAGAGGTCCCGTGGCTGGAATGGCTGATGAGGAATTAGGAGGAGGAGGTGCCGGCAGGGGTCAAAGACTGGGAAGCTGAAGTTGGAGAGTTGCAGAAGAAAAACGTACCACCCAGTCAATTGAAGCAGTGTCCTTTCCTGTAACAGTTCTGATGGAGTGCCTTCAATTCTGGCATGTCCTAGATGAGTATCATTTCCAAACCTTTGTTGAAGACATGCTGAGACTGTCAGATGGCGATCTCAGCTGTCCTGAGTTTTTTCTGGACTGGATATGTTGAGGGTTGCCTGTGGGGACTGTGTCTTATGATATTGACAGTCAGTCATAGGAGATTTGCTATCAGCTCTGCTCCATGTTTTGCTGGGGAGGTTGCTTCATCAGAGGACACCAAGCCATTCCTGTGTGCCAGAAAAAAATGGGAGCAGGACGTTCAATACAAGGCTGTGTAGTGGCCATAGGACTGGATTAATTTGTTTCCACTTAGGCAGTTTGAAGCAGGGTTGGCAAGATCAACATGTCCTTGCTGCTGGGAATGTTTTGTGCCTTCTGAGCTGCTTGTGCTTTGAAAATTGCAGGAGCGAAAGCTTCTTTGAGCCAGGAGGTACTGACCTCAAAACAGTGTGCAAGTGAGTGGATTTGTGAGCAACATCCCCAGAAATCCTGGACTGACAGCAGCCTCATAGTTATCTGGCACAGACTCGAGGGCACAGGTCCAGCAGAGGTGCCAGTGCTTGCCTGTTAAGAGTGGCTAACTGTGGTAAACGATCACTGATTAACAGCACAGGTTGGCTGAGGGAAGCCCTGAAAGTGACAGAGCTTTTCCCTTCCTCATTTTCTGGTGTGGAGTGAGGTGTTCTCTGTGTGCAAGCTCACTATGTGCATTTTCTGATGCCTACCCTGCTCCTGTCTCTGCCTGCAATTACAAGGGCCCTACATTAAGTCACCAGGCTTCTGGTCAGAGCAGTTGTCACTGCAGACTCTGTGCCTCATCTGTGCTGGCTGTTCTACGTCTCTAACCTGCCTACAACCATTGTGTTGCTCTTGGTTTTCCAATCCCTCTCTCTTTCTGTGATTCCCTAGTAGACTTTTAGGCTGGATTTCTTGGTTTCGAGAACCTGAAAGCCAGGTCCTGGATAGACCAATATAATTTGGTGGCAGCTATAAGAAAAGTCTGGGCAAATTATGAGGGACAGAGATTCGTTCAGGAGTGAATGCTGAGCCTTATTAGTTGATGAGGAGACAAGGTCTGACCCATTTGTATTACTCATGTCAAGGCTGCTTGCCTGTAGGCGGGCACCTGCACAGGCACTGCTCTGTCTGCATGGATTTATTCCCAAGATGCTGATGGTACCACTGCTGCATGTTCCAGCATTTGGTTATTCAGCCCCGGCAGGAGGGGCAACAGGTGCTACTGAACACAGGTTCACAAGAAGAAAGCATCTGGTTTAGGGCCCAAAGCTGTCATCTGATTATCAATTTGATGTCCAAAATGATTCCATTAACCCTTAAATTTTATTCCCATGTGACTTCATTATTTACCTAAAAGGTGGGGGTTTTGTTTGTTCGTTTTTTTTTTTTTTTGGGGGGGGGGTTTTTTTTTTTTTTTTTTTTTTTTTTAGCTGTGCTTCAAAGAGTATTGTCTAACTGGTGGCTAAGTCCACACTGAAGCTAAACTGGGATTTAACATTGTCCAACCCATCTTTCCCATTCTCAGACACCAGTCCCCCTTGATGAGAAAGTGGTATAGCCAGACTGCAAGGCACAACCCTGTATGGGCAGGGAGGGACTGCTGGTAGTTGCCGATTCCTCTTGCTATTCTCTCAGCCCAGAGGGCAATGGTAAAATTCATTTCAGGTTTGGATGTTTTGTGGTTTGTTTTTTTCTTTTCTGTGAATGAAAGTCAGTGCTTTGTTTGCTTCCTCTCTTTTCCCAGAACTGTAGCCCCAAACTGAATTTCTCCATGTATGGATTTAAA
The DNA here is from genome assembly GCA_003676055.1 of Chloebia gouldiae. NCBI lineage: Eukaryota > Metazoa > Chordata > Aves > Passeriformes > Passeridae > Chloebia > Chloebia gouldiae. Next base: position 2,302,751 of record QUSF01000029.1, read on the forward strand.
TGTAATTGTAGCTGCTTCAGAGCTTGTTGATTTGAAGTCCAGCAAGGAACGGTAAGGTTTTTCCAGAGGTTTTGGGACATAACCAAGGCCTCCCCAGTTCTGCAGTCAAGAGCAGGGAGATCCAATTTCTCATTGCCAGAGGCGAGGTTACTGCAGCAGGTATACCCCAAGTGGAGGTGTCCAGCTGAGTGACCCCCGCCCACCCCCAGCCATGAAAGGCAGACATTAACCTCAGAGGAGGGGTGAGCTGTCCACACACAGTGGGGCAGAGTTTCCACTCGGACCTGGCTCACTGGACAGCCCTTCCATTTGTCCCAGCTGAGTCCCTCCAAGCCAAGGTCCATGAGGTCTGACTCTTGAATTGTGCAGGCCAGGCCCACCACTGCTCACCTGAGCCAAGCACAAGGCTATGTGTGGGCCTGAAAAATAGTCATGTGTTTCTAGAGAAGGGCAGACAGGGCAAAGAACTGTACAAAAATACCTTGGAAAATCTGGATCATCATTAAAATAAGTCTGTGTGCATTAAAGTAAACGTGGTGCTATCACAGAAAGACTTAACCAGTTACAGTGCTAACCACAGAAATAAGGGTTCTAGAGGTGCTTGAATGTTGCAGGGATCAAACTTAGAATGTCGTGTCACAAATGAAAACATTTGAAATCACACTGTTAGAACACAGCCACCCTTTCACAGGGCATGACCCAATCTCAAACAGCAAGGCTACAGAATTCCTATAAAAGCAGTGCCAGCTGAGATGAAGTATGTTTGTTTCTGCAGAAGTGTATTCCGCTATTTTTAAGCATAACTACTCCACAAGCATCCAGGGTAGAAGAGATGTTGTATTTGTTCACAGCAAATTCTAGTTACAGATCTCTAGAAATTGTCAATAATAATTAGAATACAATATTTCATATTGGTGCAAAATGTACAGTCAAACACAAAACACATATTGCAAAATATACACAGAATTGTTCTAAGAACAAAACCCAAGGATTAACAGATATTTAAATATGAGACAAGTCCATATTTTACAAATTACTTTAAAAAATCTATTAGTACACTAGGTATGTTTTTTGTAGGCAAGTTACCACAATATGGTGACATGTCTCCCTTGCAAGGCAGACACTGAGAAACAAGTTACATCATTAAAAGCTTGTTTTTGAGACCAATCCACAAGTAAATGTTTGGTAACACATTACTGGTTTGAGGCACAGAGTGTGGAAACTGTTTTCAACCACTTTAATGCCTATACTTAGGCTGCTTTTTTTTTCCCCTCAGAATTAGGTAGATGCACAAAGAATAAGCACTAGACAATAATTTGTCAGCTTACATTAGTTTATTGGGTCAGGATTATTTATTACTGATGTATTAGAACATTCACAAGAAATGCTATGAGACACCTTAAGAATCTTGATAATAAAACAGCATTCATACAACTGCGTAAACTGGATTATTTAATAACCAGAGGTGAAAAACAGTTATTTAAGCAATAGTTAAGTTATAGTTTGAGAAGAACTAAGATGCCATCAGTCATTTTTAATTAGGAAAGATGCTGAAATCTACAGTGAATTACAAACTCTAATGCTTTGCATTCAAAGCAGAGATGTTGTCTTCCAATATTCAGAACTTATAGCTTCAAGTACTGACTGCTGCTAGCTACACCATTGCTAACTAAACTATCACAGGGATAACTTCCTTTGGGCATGTTGGAATGCTAGAGTTATACAGCTATTGCTATGCTATAGATCCCCAAATTTTGCTTTCAAATAGCAGTGAAGGCTTTATAAGCACCCAAGAATTACACAATAAATACTCAGTAATACTTCAAGCACCTCTTGCTACCCAATTTGGCAAGGTAAGCAGCACTAAGAAATAGATGCCATGATGAGACAAGGTATTAGCAGTTTGATTTGGGCATTGTTGACTTGTGCCTGCCTGCCTTCAGAAAGCAAACCAGCTTGTGTGGCACACTGTGATCGTGAGAGAGAGGACTGTAAGTGCCAGACAGCCACCAGACTCACAACCTTTCTGCAGTCAAGTACAAGGGCAGGCTCTCTGCTCTTCAACCTGCAGTGATCTGTATGGGGAGATGTTCTGCCTTGTATGGCTCATGTTTATGTGGGGAGTTGCTGCCAGAGGTGCAACAGGGGATATGCACAATATAAATGAAGCCATATGTTCTGAAATTAGGCTGTCCCCTAAAAAACACATTCGACCAGTGCAGAGTGACATGCTAAATTGGTATGCTGCCAGGAGAGCTCAGAGGGATAACTACACCAGTAACACTGCCCTATTAAAAAATACTTTGCTTTGGGATAGATCTTTAATATCTACAAACATTTATTTCAAGACTTCAACTTTTTCAGCACTGATCTGCTATAAAACTGTCTCATAAATTATCTTCACAAAAAATAAAGTCACTCTTTCAGAAAACATGTTCAATATAACACACTTGTGTCAGTACAAATTCTGTCCTGTGAGTCCATGGTATAGAAGCCATAACCCACAGTGAAATCTCTCCAAAGCAACATAACCAGGACTAAAACCAGAAGGCAACTATTCAATTAATTACCACAGTAAGCAGAAACAGTGCTTCCAAAACACACAAAGAGTGCACCGTTTCAGTGAACATGTATGGGTTTACAATCAATAGTCTCTGTCCTGTAAACATTGAAACTGCCACTCCAACTGCAGGTTAAGGTTAGTAATTTGCATTCATTTCACTGCACTCCACACATACGATGCCTGCACTGCTAAAAAAGAAACCACAACAAAACAAAACCATTAAATAGCAAAAGGAATGAAGGCTTTGCCTGGATATCTCCTGAAACTAAGTGTCAAATCAGTAAGTGTTGACATTATAAATAAAACTTGAACATTACTTTATGCATTATAGAAGCAGTCTAGCAAAAGCTAAAACTTAGAATAGCAGCAAATTTGCTCAAAAACGTACACAAACGTTCAGTCAGTCAGCAATAAATACATTCTGCAATGTGAGAAGCCATCTCTATCCCCAGGCAGGCTTTCAAGGAGAACACAGTGTTAGACATGGATGGGGATCAGGAACACTGCAGCCAGAGAAACTCCTAAACAATTGTATTCTACAAACTTGTTCTCATTGTTATCTGAAAGTGCATCTTTGTATCTGTAGAATCATCCCCATATTTACAAAAAAAGTACAAACATTGCAATTTTGCCACACCATAAGCCTATCTAACCTGTATTTTCTGTTAAGTGCAAAAAGTAGAATGAAGTTATATGTATTCTAACGCATATAAGATCAAAGCCTGAAAATGAGGCAACATTGTCCCTGGTGAATCCGAGACAATTCAGTAGTTGCCCTATTTTTCTGCACAGCTGTTAGATGGCTAAAGTGGACGCTGAAGTAGAAATTAAAGAATAGTTTAAGCTAAACTCACAGAGCAGCATTCAGAGCAGGAACTCCATTCCGCCACTCTCCACACACTTTCATCAGCACATGCTCATACCTTCATTACCAGTTTTGGTACAGAACTAGGCCCAAAAGGCAGGAGGGCAGCCTGGCAGAAAGAGGAAGATGTACAGTCACTTTGAAGGTGGTAAGGAAGACTTACGGGGTGCAGACTGAAAAAGTATCTACTGCCAGTGCACAACTCCAATGAGCCCCCAGTACTGGTGTTGAATATGGACTGGAGACTATGCAAGACAGAGCATACCTACAGTCGGTACATTATTAAATACATATGTAACGACATCTGTTCTGTCCTCAGTGTAAGCCCCTTTTAAGTATCACAACAGCTCCTCTTACCTTCTCCTCCCACAAAAAGAGGTTTCATTGGACAATGACCTTTATATGCCAACCAACTGCTACAGAATCACATGCATGCATAAATGCTGAGCAATTTGAAACAGCTGACATTCAGATCAAGTACATTATTTGCTCTAAAGATATGAAATCAATACAATGTTTGTAAGAGGGTAACTGCCAAGATTAACAACAATTGTCTGTAACAGTTCATTTAGTTTTGTTCCTTAGGTAAGTCTTGCAGTGACAGCTTCTTCCTAGTTCTTAAAATGCTACAATAGCCGTTGCCACCAGTTTTAGAAACACGGATACTTAACTAAAATCTAGAAACAGCATGCAGAGCTCCAACTGTATACATGCAGAAACTGTACTCTAAACATAGTTGTGCTTTCACTGTATTGCCATCATGTCTTGTTGGAAAGTACAAGTCATGTACTGCCTCATGTCCAAAATCGGTGAAAGAAAGATCCAGAAGTGAGTGCTATCAGAATGCTCTAACAGGGAAAAAGCTGTATAATTAGGCACTGTGGAAGGAAGTACAATAAGGCATTTTCTTAAAGGGTGTGTGCACATGTATGTACACACATATATGTACACATATATAAACAAAAGGTTTCTGGCAAAATAACCCTTTCATCTAAAAATCAATGCAGTGAAAACACCAGCAATTTAAACTGTACAAATAAAGGGTAAAAGCCATGGGGAAAAAAGCAGCAAATTTTCTGAAGTAGCACCCGTATCTCAGGGATGAGCTTTTGAATTTTGGTTCTACTAATTAAAGGCAGAGGTAATGCATTTATTAATGAAAATAGATTTTAACCTACTGACCACCTGCACTAACCTGCAACACTGGTATTTGAAAGGAACCAGAGTTTTCAGGACTCTTCTCTCCCCAGTGCTAGCAATGCCTAAGTAGGACACTAGTAAAAGGTCAGGAGAGTGTACCTCAGCAGGAGAGATGCTAGTTGTGCTGTTTGTGCCTGCCATGGTTTATAGGCAAGGTAAAAAGGCATTGTAGAGAGGATCAAAGAGTGTGCTCAGGATAGCAAAGAGCCTACATTTCTTCACTGTCCAGTTACAGCTCCTGTCCTGTGTCCCTGATGTTACTTAACATTTGTCTTGACAGAACTGAGCCTCTTCCCCAACACTTTTGTTGCTGCATTATTTAAAGTACTTGGCCATGTGACCACTAGGCTCTCACACAATACTACTCAGTCAGTATGAAGACTCATCTATCTGCCCATTGTCACATAAATTATACTTAATTTTTACGTTCAGTGGAAAGGCTAAGTCTAAACGTTTCATATTAACTGCAAAGAGTTATCCCCTCCCTTCGTGCAGGCCTTGCATACCATTGAAGAAAATACTAGGCCTTCTCAGACACCATATTCAATGAAAATGTGAGAAAAAAATACACACACATATACATCTATTCTTGATATAATGGCCTTTACAGAATCTGAAACTAGAACATCTTAATAGAGGGTTTACTTAGTGGGTTTCTCCTTTTAAGAGCTTTACAGGGGGTTTCCTATCTCAATTGAATCTGTTTTGTCATCAAAACACATTAAGCATCATCTTTTGATGCACAAAGGCCTTACATACTAAGTGTTTTTCTTAAACTATGTTTTCATTCCAGTGTGGCACTCATCTGCTCAAATACATAGCAGTTGGTTTCTGGGGAAAAAAAAGAAAAGGGAACAAAACTCAAAGCCCTCTTGCCCTCCACCAGAATGCCCTCTGGAAGCTGGGAAGAGATTACACTCATAATTCAGAGTCACTTTGCTACAACGATGCTATCCCAAAACAGGTTTTTACAGAGTTTCAGGGATGGGAAACCTCCACAAAGACTAAGCCACAACAAGAGGTCCTCTGATTAAAATATTGTGACCTGGGAGTTTCATGTTATTTCAGGCAACAGATACAGAGCAAAAGGAGAGACAAACAGGTCCTTACCAAGCCAAGAACTTGAAACACTGTCAGCTACATGATGCAGGATTATATATACCTGGAAAAACAGTAAGACAGCCTTATTTATTTGGGCTTCAGAAGACAGTCAGTACCAGAAATCTTAAAATTTATGCATGTTTTCTGTAACAAAAAGCCCAGGTTCCATTACTGAGCCAGCATCTGGAAAGTAGACCATGCATTCATTCTGCTGTCCCAAGGCTACAAAGCAGCTTCTCTCTCTTTCTTGACAATTATGAAGCAGCAGCCTGTTTCAGACTTCCTCTCTACTTTGTGAGCTTCATATGGAGAGTGCACATCCTGAAATACAATACTTGATCCTTCCTACTTGTAATGCTGGTACCAGGCTGCCAGAAGAGGTCCAGCTGACCCCTCATGCCCAGGTTCTAAAGAAGACAACCCTGTCTTTGATGATCAGGAAGACAAGGCTTTTAGCTCTATCCAAACTATTTCCTTCATGGCATGAATCCAGTTTTCATGTTGAATGAAAGCAAAGTTTAAGTCCACACTGTGGGACCTGAAGAACATCCCCAAATTTAAATTATGAATTTAAACAAATAAGAAAAGGTTTCACTGAAAGCAGAAATAATTTCTCCAACTGCGTCTCTTCCAGAAAACTGAGAAGGAATCACTAGACTGAAAGGAGAAGGTTCAGGCATCTCCCATTTTTCCATAGCTGTTTGTCTCTCTAGCTTTAGCTGCATCATTCTGTTACTATAGATGATATTCACACCCTCATTGCACCACGACTAGAAAGCACAAAGCACGTGTATTGGTCAGCTGTTGCTGAAGCTGTGTCACAATGCTAGGAGTACAGACTCATCAACAGGACCCAGGAAGAACTGCTTCAGCATGTAACTGGTTCTATCACAAAACAGCTTTTGCATATTTCAAGTTACACTTAAGTCCCCCAAAGCAGCTAGAGATGTTTTTCTAGACACACTGGCAAGAGGAATGCTCCTAAGGCTAACACTCAAGTGATAAATTCATGCCACCCACAGCTGAAATAGTTATTACTGTGCAACACTGGACAAGTAAGCACACCATATGGCTCAGTTGGCTCTAGCCAACATGGCTTAAGCAGCTCCAAGCAGCAGATGCAGAGAAGTAGTAAAATCTTGCAGGCCTCAACCCCCACCCACAAGTGGCTCACAGAGCCCTTTGTGTATGGTGTTGACCCAAAAGTGAAAGGTTAAGTTCCTGGGGAACCATGGTGAGATGAGACAGCAGAGATATGAGTGAAGAACAACATGACTATAGCCATGGATAGCAGATCTGGATGGTGTATGGCAGGACTAGCATGGCTGCTCCAGTGCCAGTCTCCAGCACAAAGCTGTAAAAGTACTGGATCGTCACAGCTTCAGCAGATGGGTAAACACAGAGGTTTTGGCCTCACAGGAACTGACGGAGAAACAGCCTCTGAAGAGCACACACTCATCCAAGTGAGAAAAGACAGTCACTAGGCGCACACCTAGTAACACCCACAAAGACTTGAGAAGACTAACGAGGTAAGTGAATTTTCATGATGACTCTTACATTCCCAGTTATTTGAAGCCCAGATGCTAAGGCTCCTCAGTAAAGCTATGCTGTACATCAGTTTAGCTCTAACACATGACCGTGCTTACTTAATTGAACACTAAGTGGTACTTCTTTTAACCTAATTAATGATGATTCTTGAGCTTGCTGTTATGTAACAGTCCAAATTCATGGAAATGAAACAACACAAGTAAAGTCAAGACAAGAGTCTGGTGTCAAAGATAATGGTTTCAGTGATAAAAAAGAATTGGTATAACATACTACTGCCTTGGCTGTTCTTGTTCTTTTTTTATTTTGAGAGTTGTAGCTGATGAAATTCAAATGTCTTTTAAAACCGGTTTTGGCTGAATAATGAGAAACTAAGCTACAGTTGAAAAATTGCTCCACAGGCTGTTTCCCCTTCATTCATGCTGTCCAAATACTGTCGAAGTAAATGCTCTGAAATATTTTGACTCAACTGTTCTAGCACTTTCTCTTTTCCCAGTGCATTGAGATCCTTTTACAGAAATAACCTCTCCTGTGTTATGTGTTTTTCTCTTTACACTTGTACTGTTTCAGCTGTGCTATTTGGACTGATCTAAGGAGCTCTCAGCAGCTCATGTTTTTTCCTTGTTTTTGGTTAGGATGTCATTGTGAGCGTTAATTTAAAGGAACACATTTTCAGTTATAGAACAAGTAAAAAATATCTATGGAATGATTTTCTTTAAGAATGAACTGGGAGGACGGAAAGATTTTTTGTGAAGGCAAATGCAGAAATCTCAGCATCTTGGAATCTATGTTTGGCTGGGAAAGAGCTTACAGAAAAGCAAGTTTACCCCAAGTAAACATTTCAAATTACACAAGTGGTACATAATAGTTATTTGTGACAATGAGGTACTATCTTTGAAAGACAAAGAAGAACCCAGTACTATCAAAATGTAATGAAAGGCATGCTCATAGGCAACACTCTTCACAACTTGTCTGCGCTCGGTTTTACTGGACCAGGGTGGTATCTACCATAGGGAGAAACACAGGTCTCCCCTTTGCGTCCTCCTTCAGAGACTGACGTGCTATCCCCTTTCATCTCTTTCAGGCTTCCAGTTTTTTTCTGCTTCTGCTTGGATTTTTTCAACATATGGACCTAAAATTGAAAGATTTAAAAGACAGTGAGTATTAAAATATCTGTAGTCATCAACTGGCTGATCTAAAGCAACAAACTAATAACCAAGAAAAAAGCTGAACTGCAACAGAAAAACATAAATACACAACTATCAGGTGCACCTATCCTTGTAAAGGCAGAGGATTTACTGCTTTTTTTACATACACATATACACATTATGTATATGTATGTGTGTGCATCTAGATTCCTGTACATACATATATATATAGATACATACCAATATATAGAGATAGCTAGTCAGTAACCTGGGAGAAGAAGAAGAAGAAATGTTTCTCACTGAAAGACAAGTTAGGTTTGCTCTCTCTCTTTCCCTCCCACTTCGTCTCGTGAAAAGAACAAGGTTTTAATATAACCTGAAACTCTGAGATAGAACTTTCTCTTTCACTGACTTCTTCTCAGCAAGGGCAATTGTTCTGGTAGCCCTCCTAGTACAACCACATATCCTTTGAGGTTGCCTATAGCAGCGTGTGTCTGTGAGCTGAAAAGGCATCCCAAAGGTAGCAGGCAAATGTGCAGACTGGTGTGCACCACAGTCACCTACTGCAAAATGTTTATTTCACAATTTCAAAGTCAATAGAGAAGTTAAATTCTTAGGGAGCTGATGCTGTCTTTTATGTACACATTGAGATAATCAAGAAGAAACAGACACTGATTACCCAAGTCTTTTTCACAGGCCTGGCTCCTCTCTTACTATTTTTTTTCCCTTTGCTACTACTGTCTGATAGACCTTCCCTTCTCCAGCAGACTGATTCCTACCTTGCACACTGCACTACTACCATGGCCTTTATAACTGCGCTGCTTCAAGAAAAGTAATACTACCTGCAGATCTCAATACAGAGGAAAAATTGGATCACTAGGCCAAAGCTCAGGGACTATTGTTTTAAACATGAGCCTCATCTGAGCCACTGTAGAGAGCTCTCAAACTGTCCTCTTTAGAAATTGCTGTGTCAAGTTACCACACAGTGCTAAGCAGCTCCATTAGGGTTAAGTATGAGAACACAGACAAGCCATATAATACGGTAACATCCAGTGCAGGGACAAAGTCAAATTGCTAAGAGAAAGCTGCACCCAGTACCTTTGGTCCTGCAGCAGAAATTATAATCTGGCCAGGGGCCTGAATCCAGGGCTCTCCATCAACTTGTACTGGAATTGGCTTTAGGAGTGTTACACGGAAATATGAGCCTTGAGCTATGCGGATTCCTGATCGAAAACCACCTTGGACTTGACCCTGTTAGGGAAGAAAAGCCAGGATATCAATTACTCCAACTAACAAGAAAGACAAATTCTAGATGCAATTAAACTGGGTGGATATTATTTTATTCTCACCTGACATTTTAAGATTCAGCTAAAAAACTGCTTAGCCAAAACTAGGGTGCCTTTCCTGCCCCAGCATTAATTATTTCAGCTAGTCCGGGAAGGAGAACTCCCCTGCAGGCTGCGGGAGGCGAAACAACTCCCAAAGCAAAGCTGTACACAAAGGTTGGCCAAGGAGCATACACTCACAAAGGTCTTGTTTGCTTTTGCTTCCCCCTCTGTAACACAGTAAATACTTCTAAAATCACCTAATTATACACATAGACTTCAGCACATGTAAAATTCCAAAGTCTAAAAGCAGTTTATTAATCAGAGAGAGTTCTTCCAAACTCAACTCCAAATGAGGAAGTAAAACCTTAATATCACAAATCCAAAGCCCAGGTTTGTTAACGATTATATTCCAAAGCTGCTTCTATTTTCACAAAAGATATAAGGCTCTCTATCAAAACAACTCTTTAGTGTATTTTAGAAGATCTAAATTACAAAATAAAGTTGACCAGCAACAAAGATTGAGCTCCACGAAATTTAAGCTCACACCTTTCAATTTTTGGTGGTTTTATGGATTAGTTATTTCTAGTTACCTGACCACATATACTTTTTCAGCAGCAGATTTCTTTACATAGTGGTAAGATATGAAGACAAAAATAACCTACCATCCCACAGGACTGAGTTACTAATAGCAAACCATTGTAAAAATACGTAATTCATGAAAGAATTAAAAAATAAATGCATAAGTTGAGTCATAATATTCTCTGCAGAACAGCATACCACCTGCTTGATGTAGCATTCAAATCAAGAGCAGCAAGTATCAAATTCTCAGTGATGTGTTAGAAAGCCTGTGGTAGGTAACTGTAGAGCAACCTGTCTTGATGGAATCTCCACTGTGCTTGTGATGAGGTACAACAAGACTTTTCGCAAATACACTAGGTGAAGGTGCATGTTTTTGTAATATTAGAATAAAATCTTGTTTTCTTCCCATGAACCATTCCATTTGGATACTGTGATACCTGTTATGAGAAAGCTATTGCATTCCATAATACATACATATATTTGTATTTTATATATATATATATATATATATATATATATGTATTACACGATATATATATATTCACGTATGTATGTTTCTCTACTTGGTTCAAAGTCTAGTTAAGTCATGAAATATTTCCCCATGGATTTTTAACAAGTTCTTAATTCCTATTACTTCTTCTCACCCAACCTTAACAAATAGGCATAACTGCACTTGCAATGCACTGTTTGTCACATAAATAAGCCTGTCCCACAAAATATATGTTTCTTCTGTGCTTACTGGGATGTCAACTCACCATGTGAACGACACCAGTCACACCAACCACTTCCAGCAGGCCGTCATCGATGCGTGGCTTCTCAAAGCGGTTGTCACTTTCAGACCCCCAGAGGTCAGCCCCAGAGCCCCAGCTGTGTGAAGAGCACACCAGTGACCCAGTGACCACCTGTGGTCTGCCACCAGGGACCTCCCTGGTGCCCTGCTATGGGTGGCTGGCTTCTCAGACTTCAAAAGCTACACACTCTGCTCCCCCACCAGCTGGAGGGAGCAGTTTTCCTGCATTGCAAAAGCCTGAACTCTTTTTCTAAAATCTGGAAGAATTTTTATCAGATCTTTTAGTAGTAAAAGGAGCAAAGTAAATAGTTTCAGTTGGAAAGAAAAGGTGTAAATAGGAACAAGGTAGCTCTGTAGAGTTTTAGTTTGCTGGGAAATACAGGTTACAGCTAAACTAACCCTTAATTTTCAAGATTAAAGAACTTAACATAGCTCTTAATGGTCTTGACAATATTGGTGGAAGTTACTGAAGAGAAACTAAAGCTAAAACAATTATCAAGATTTCATTCTTGTACCTGGCCAAAAGCACCTGTAAATAGGCAGATATTCATGTGCTTCAGTCCTCTAAAATGCTTCTGATAATTTAAACCATGCTGCTTTTTGTGCAGTACTGACCCTTCCCACTCAAATCACTTGCTTTTTGTTTTGGCCACATGAACTACTCATCACTTAATTGGGATCTTTACTTCTTCACAGCTCTCATGTGCAATGTATATTTGTGTACATGTAAAAACGAGTATTTGAATAAAACATTGTGACTGAAACGCAAAGAGATACAGGTTGTTTAAGACAAGATTGCACTTGAAAAAATGATAGTATGGCAGGACTAATTACCTGCTCGTTTTGTGCAAACAGAAATCCTGCCTCTATCAACATCACATCTGAGGAAGCCAGATCTCCTATAGAATTACACAACAGTTACTCTAGCTCCCTGCAGATGTCAAGAAAGCACTCATAGGCCTGTAAAGGTATCTGAACTGTGGTCTTCCATGGCTACCCAGGTACCATCACTCACTCCATGTATATTGGCCAGTCGCCTGTAGGACCTGGGCAGTGTTTGACAGATGAAATCTGTCTGGCCTTCACTACAGGAACTGCTTAGGTACATGGTCCCCAGCATGTCAGAAAGTGTGTCATCGATCCTGTTACCTAACCATCTGGCATTTGATGCTCAAATACCAAGGAGCAATTCTACACACACAGTCCAGCATGCACCTACAAGGGATCCTTCCTCTTCTCTTTACCTGGGTATATTAATAAAGATGAGTCCTTCTATACTTGGTAACTCCACCTCATGCTGGTCCACTTGCAGCTTTATGTCCTTGTGAAGGTTTCTAGTGTGACTTATCTTCTGCAGTCCAACTTTCACATAAACTCCCTTGTTGTGAAACCTACGAGCAGACAAGGATCTCTTAACTAAAAGGTAAGGCCAAGCATAGTACTCTTCCCTATATATATACACCACTATTGTCCTCTAGCAGTATATTTAAGGAGTTTTTCAATTAAAAAACATTTCAAATTCTTCTAGCTTTACTGCATAAAAACAAAGCATAAACCGTGAACTACTACTTTACATACCTTTACTTAAGGGATGATTCTACTGTTGAGGCATGTGCAGATTGTGCAATTTTATGACATAAAAATTGTTCCTTCTTGAAGCATTGCCTGAATACAATGCCTCTTTGAAATGTAAACTCCTGGGCTGGAAGATTACATTTTTGATTAAGACTTAGAGGTCATCATGACCAGTTTTAAATTGTTTTCTCAAGTAATGCTGCAATACTTATGGCAAAAAACCATTTGAAAATCTTTGCTTTACACATTCTTAATTAATTAGAAATGTTCTTAGCTGCAGAAACTTAAAACAGGCTTAGTAATCTCAACTTGTGACAGAGCTCTAACATATCTAATTTTAGAATAAAAAAGATGAGGAAGATTTTTGTGGCATCCCTAGAAATGGCAAAATATTTTAAGAATAACATAAACAAAAGATAGTTAAACACACAGGCTATTTTCTTCTATAATGGAAACCTTTGGATACATGGCCTTCAGGGCAACCTTAAAATAAAAAGCATAAATTTCCATTATTTTACCCTACTAGTACATGGGTGTCATTGCAATTCAACTCTGCAAAATCTCTCTAGCATTACATCTAAATACTGCAGACATTAAAGTGGTGAAGACAGCCAATGCAGGTTACAGCCAAATCTTCAAATACTTTTCAGACTTGTCAGTTATCTTAAATTACTACATTGGGAATGATTAGTCCTATGTCCTAACAGCTTAAAATAGCACCAAATTAAAGGTACCTCATGTAACGCCATTTAATATACACTTCCGCTCCACGCAAGATTTGTCTATGCTAAGACAGCTTTTGTCTAATTTGGATACAACTGAAAAATACTGGACTATCAGTAGGAAACACAACACTTCCAGTATCCCCAAGAAATATTAATTTTTGTTGCATGAAGAAGGAAGCCTTCAGAAACTGAAAGAATACTTCACAGTGCCGTAACTGCAGAACAGCTGTATATCTCTGTAAAATAAGTCTAAACTTGCATTAAATGGTGCAAAATATTCTCCCAAACCTTGCATTTAGGAAACTGCTTTCCATGGCAATCTCCTGCCATTTTGGATGGTACAAGCAAGATGTGATCTCTTCTGTAGTATGCAATCCTAAAGACTGCTCCAGGACCCCCTGGGAATGACTTGGATGAAGAGCCAGATGCCTTGCCAGCAAGTTTGCTGATAACACAAAGCTGGGAGGAGTGGTTGATACCCCAGACAGCTCTGCAGCTGTTCAGAGAGACCTTGACAGGCTGGAGAGATGGGCAGAGAGAAACAACCTGAAATTCAACAAAAAGCAAAGGGAGAGTCCTGCACCTAGGAGAAATAATCCCATGAACCAGCACAGGCTGGGGGCAATCTGCTGGAGGAGAAGGACCTGGGGGTCCCGCTGAACCACAAGCTGTCCATGTCCATGTGTCCTGGGGGCCAAGAGGCCAACTGGATCCTGGGTGTATTAGGAAGAGCATCACCTGCAGGTTGAGGGAGGTCATCTTACCCCTCTGCTCAGCCCTGGTGAGGTACACTTCAGTCTGTGCCCAGTTTTGGGCTCCTCAGTACAAGGGAGACATGAAGCTCCTTGGAGTGGGGCCACAAAGATTATTAAGGGACTGGAGCATCTCTTTAACCAGGAAAAGCTGAGGGAGTTGGGCCTTTTCAGCCTCAAGAAGAGAGGGAACCCTATAAATGTAAGTATCTAAAGGGACAGTGCCAAGAAGACGGAGGCAGGCAGCAAGTAAATACAAGAGGCAATGGGCAGAAACTGATGCACAGAAGTTCAACCTGAACATGAGGAACAACTTCTTTACTGTGTGGGTAAATGAGCACTGGAACAGATTGCACAGAGAGGGTGTGGAGTCTCCCTCACTGGAGATATTCAGGAAGCATCTGGAATGCAATCCTGTGCCAAGTGCTCTCCCTGATTGCGCAGGGAGGTGGGAGAAGATGACCACTGTAATCTCTTCCAGTCAGACCTACTCTGTGATTCCGTGAATGAAGGAATTATTAAATTTTACACTGTCATGAAATTTTACACTGTGAAAAAACTCATATAGTTTGGCACTCACCAATGCAAAGACCATCATTGTCACAATACACACTATTTTTATCTGCCCTGCAATGCAAGATCAACGTTGAATTCCTGCAGGGGTGTTATCACTGCACTTTGAAGTACTAGCTAAAGGTAAGCAGTCCAGAGCATAAAAAGAGACTCTACTGAGTGAGGCCAGAGAGCACACAGCTTTTGGAACATTTATCAGTTTAAGGTCTTGCTTCAGAAGAGCACCCAAGCCCATATTTCTTCCAAGGACTACCTGCAATTTCTGTTGCCACACCCCAAAACTTCCTGTTCAGCACTCAAGAATAGCCAGTTCGCCTGCCAGCAGCTGTTGCATCTTGCATTAAGTAGATACCATCTTTAGTTAATTTACAAGAAATTATTAAAAAAAAAAAAGGAAGCTGATATTACTGACAAGAGCGTGCACTTGCTTATGATGGGGAAGCATAAATTCAACTATTTTAGCAGTCATTTTCACACACAGTCAAAGGTAAATAACATGTGTCAGCACTTTTAGCATGAACAAGCTTTTGGCTTCTGCAAAAATACACCTCAGTATCAATTCATTATTTCATGTTTCCTTTTCAGAAGTACATAGCCCTTTAGATTTGGGGAAAAGGAATTAATTATCTTCTTTCCCACAAGTCCTTCAAGTCATCCTGCAAAAATGATACCAAGACGTCCACTGCACTATGGATGCTGCATACTCAGAAATAATTGAGATGAAGATGGGATTAAAAGCACACAGGGCAATAACAATCAAAGCATATCCCTTAAATGCAGAGGCAATAAGAAGAGGATGCATATTTTGAAATGCTGCAGCTTTGCAATTATGGAGTAGTATATTTTGAAGAAAGAATGAACATAACTTGTACATTATATTAACTGCACAAGTCCATCTAGAAAAGTTTCACCTACTAGAACAGACGCTGCCACACACAAATTTACTGCCTGATTTTCTACCTATGATGCTGTCAGTCTTGAATATTGAAAATGCAAACCAGTGGCTAACAGCAACTTATGTACCAGGAGCCACCTATATTTACATCAACTGTATTAGTCAGTTTTTAAGAAAAACACCATGGGCAGTGCCTTTAATGATAGGCAGAACACTACAAGATAGGTCGGATTACACATGATTGCATTCATAACTGGTCAGAGAATATTTTTAATAGTTACAGTTTGAACACCACATAGTTGTAACTGGCTGTAATTCTGGCTACCAAGAGACAATCCAGAAGGCATTTAATCACAAACAAAGCAAACTAAACCAGTTTCTGTAAGGAATTACTGATTAATTACAAAGACATGATTTCTTTTGCTCATCAATTTCAGGAATTATGGGAAGAAGAAAAAGTCCCATTACTGGTTGATGTGTATGCCAGAGAGGAGGAAGGTCTCTGTCAACACATTTTTAATAACATTTTCACTTGAGATACAGAGAGTTTTTTATCTTTAATACCAGCATGCAGGTGTTGCAACAGCACTAGGCAAAACTAAAAAAGGTACAGTCAAAGTTGTGAATACTTTTGAACAGTGCTTATTGTTCATGTAGCAGCACTACCCTCACTCTTGCTAAAGGCTTTGAGATATTTCCACTATCTCAAAATTTCACTGAACTCAACAATGCAGTTATTGGCAACTAAGAATACTGAATAACAATGACATGGCTTCCAAAACTGCTTTGGTGCTCTCTCGATAAAGGAAAAAAAACCCAAACCATACCCAAACCAACAAAACACAGGAATTCTGTGTCTGTGACTTCCTGGCTAGCTTAATTCCTCCTTGACCCAGCTCTACCACAAGCAATATTAATGGATACCTGTAGCATTTAATATTATCATTTGTAGTGTAAATTAGAAGTAATGCAATACCAGAGAATTCATATTCATACCTAGATTCCCCAGGATTACCTGCTGTTAAATTTCCCTGGTTCTTCTTCTCTAGCATGATGAAAGTCCAAGCTCAACTCTGCATCAATGCCAAGACCACAGTAATTGTTCATCTGCACAATCTGAACAAAAGGAAAAAAAAGGTATAATTTCCTGCTTACACGTATAAATGAAAAATGAAGATGTTCCAAAGTTTTTCAACAAAAGCAAGCTTTGCAGATGATTCTTCCAAATCACTTGCATCTTGACAGATTCTGGAAAACATTTTCCAGAAACACTGCACTAAAAATAAAGCTGCATGAACAACTGTTGACATGAATAGTCATTATTTCCAAAGTATCAGAAACTTCCAAAATTTAATATTTTAATTAAAAATAACAAGCATAATAAGGCAGAAATAAAAACAAATACAGAAATAAAACCAACTCAACCTCTCAAGGCAATTCTATGCAGTAACTTCACCAGCTGCTGAACACTAATGCCCCTATTATTTTTGGCGTCAGTCATGGATTTATATTACATCATAGGGAAGATACTCTTACTTACTTTGGAAGGGGACCAGTTTATACCAGATGAATGAACAACTTGACTTCACCTACTCAGCTGCATTTTAACCATCTCCCTATATGCCAACCTCAAGTTTCTACAGATTTCAACCATTTCTTCCATTAAATCTTTCTTTGCATGCCAGTTCATTCTAAAACTCTTTTATCCTCAGCCTTCTCTCTCATCCTTCACCTTTAAAAAGCAGATGGTATAAAAGCCCCTGTCTCTACCAAGCAAAAAATAGCTGGAACCTGAGCATCTTAAATTCTCCAATTGACTCATAATGCCTACAATTTTCCAGTGACCAGACTAAAATCTTGGACAACTGCTACCATTATTATGATTTCCTACTTTTTTTTTTTTTGCAAGCTCCTTGTCCAATTTCTTTCATCTGCTTTCATCTGAGAAGAGACTGAACCAGGATTCCCATAGAGCTCCAAAATCACCACTTACAATCAATATTTTTATTTCCCTAAACAGAAACAAGCTCATATGAACCAAGTGACAGTGGCTTTCACTCAAAAAAAAAAAAAAAAGCAATAAATGGCATCTATACAGACACAACAGTAAGATGATGGAAGGATTTACTTCCTGTATATGCTACCAACTCCTAGTAATTTCTTAAACTGTGAAAGAAAATATGAGAGTACCTCTTGGGGAAGGTAGTGTTTTTTAGTTGACACTCCAGTTTTACAAGTGTTTTGGAAAGTGTTTTGGCATTTCTTCCACAGCCTTTTCTTATCTGAGAAATCATTTGCTTTCCAGCTGAAGCAAATAGGAATGCCATTGCCATGTGAATATTTTCATTAATCCTCTATCAGATGCTTTTTGCTAAATAGCTACAAAAGATGCTTTGCAGTCAACCAGCCCTGCCAGAACTGAAACATAAGTCCAGATGTGTGCTGTATTCACTAGGAAACAGCTCAGTAAGTCCCAAGCACAAAGACAAGTGAGCAGTAGAAATTAAACTATGTTAATACCCATCTTCTTTGTGATTTTAACTAGAGCAACAGTTTCCTAAGAATCACACCCAAATGGTACTCAGCTCACCTTGGGAGGCTCAGGTTCTGCAATGCCATTTTCTGCACCTTCAGGTGGCTCTTCTGCATCCAAAAGGATAGTCCATCGATCCATGAGAACATCATCCGCCTCATCCACAGAAACCAAAATGGAGTATGGGTCCTCCCCACTGTAGCCAGCTCCCCAGCGCAAGACCCTCCCCAAGTCATTACCTGGGCAACAGTGAAGAACACCAAAACGTGATCCTGTTTCATAATCGGTGCATCAGCCCTGTTTTACAAACCATACTGCACTAAGGTGCTCCAATCAAGTCACAGAATTCATTTGTTTGGAAGGAAGAGCTAACTAGCAGAAAAAAAAAGAATCTAAGCTGTGTGTGTCTGCACATGTGCTTACCATTGCATAGACACTGGAGTGTTTCCACAAAAAAGTGGTAGAAAAGCCTGTTGTGGAGTTGAGACACCAGTTGTCAGTAGGAAGGTATTTTGCCCTCCCAACTCCTGCCCACTCACCCACACACATATCAACACTCCTGCTGCTTGTTTCTCCTGATGCTGTTTTTCTGAAAGTACGACTGACATTTTCTTGTAAAGGTGATACTATGATTTACTTTCCAGCACCAGTCAGAACTGAATCTCATGGAATCCTAGCTGCAAAATTGAGTCCTGTGTCAGACAGATAAAGATAAAACTTTCCAGAGGGCTTCTGTGCTCACCTTCTGTTCTTACTGTGATTCTCACCTGTTCCTAAAGGTAAGATGGCAACTGAGGGCTCTGAGCACACCAGCTTGTGCCTGATCTCCTCGAGGGCACCAAGGACCCAGCCAACGGTGCCATCCCCTCCACACACCAGCACTCGAAAGGAGGGGACTTTGGAGAACGTGTGAAACCTCCATTGTGAAGCAAAGCACAGGGGAAAAGAAAAGTTACAATGGAATATAGGAGATGCAAATCCCAATATACTATTTAAAATAACATGGTATTATTGATTTCTGCCCATGCCCCTTTACTGTCAGTTTCTGGATCAAATTCAACAAAGTGAATAGAAAAATATTAAGTTGTAGATAAGATGATTTTAGAATGAGTGAAAAACCATATTCCTCTACGATTCTTCACAGACAGAACTAAATGGTTAATCACTTCCTTTTTAAAGGGGACAGAGACATAATTAGTCATAATTTCAATGTGAATATCTGTAACTCTCTAAATCCTAGAGATGTTAATTATGGGTGGTGTTTTTGTACTTAGTCATAGGTATCACAGTACATTTTCTTCTTCATAGTACTGTTTTCCTTGTGATGCTTACCTTTTGTGGCTTTTCATCCTACATACCAACATATCATGCAAAATAATTGTTATTTCCCATTGGACAAGAAGCAATGAACAAGTGGGAGCATTTTGCCATAAAGCTACAGAAAGATTCCAAAGCCAAAACAAAATGAACTCCTTACTGAACTTGCAGCTTGAAGTGCATTAAAAAGAAAACAGAATTATACAGTTCTGACAGGATAATTAGTTTGTGTAGCTTGTTTATCTTGTCTCCTACATAAGCTGTATTTTTCCCACAAAGCTTTTGTTCTGAAGATCTTGTCATGAAAAGTTTTTTACTAAAGTAGTAGTGAAGGAATGAGGAATAGGCTACAACCATCACTTTGTTTTATGAAGCTGTTACAAAGTGGGGTTCATTAAATCAAGTCATCAGTTCCTGTCTTCCTACAAGCACATTATGTTCTGTTCCTTGTAGAAATGTTGCAGCTGTGATCAGGCAGACTCTGTTAATTCTGCAACTGTGGCCAAGTTTCAGGAGTCAAAATAGAAAATTTCATTGTACTTTCCTGGCAGTTCCCATGAAACATCAGAAGAAATAAAAGCAAAAATCCACCCTCATCAGGAAATGTTACATTTCTCTTTCCATCTCCATTTGATTATAAAATCTATTTATTTTCAATAATTATTAAATATGTGCTACTGTAAAGTGCATATATGACTTTCCCAGGGCCAGACTCTGCTAGATTTGACGAAAGTATATATATAAGGAACTACTCTATTATCTTTTTTTTAGACAATCCCAAAGTTTAAATACGTTCTCACAATAAAAACAGTCAGACGGAAATGATCCACTGTCCTGATTTTCAGGCACAGATCAGAAGCAATTTAGATCTTCAAAATAAGTGAATCTAGTTATCCTTTAAAAAAAATAACAAAACTATGTAAATTAAAAAAAAATTAAACATGATTACTTACCCAGGCAGTGGGCCCCCATTGGTAAGTTCAAAGACTTGATGTGGGTTTAACAACTTTCTAAAACTGTACAGCAGATCCCGACCTTTTAGACCACCACTTTTTGGATTCACAAATACAAGAAGTGGGCAACAATTCTGTGGTATCTTGGAAGCCTGAAAGAAAACAAGAAAAAGGATAAGCCAATGCCATGAAAAGGCAGGAAAATTCTGTGTCTCAGAAATATTATCTGATGCTTCCTTGATCCCTACTAAAAAATTCATATTCTATAAATAAAAAGATTCAATGTCCAGCCAATGGACAGGTTAGCTGCTGATCTTGCTTCCCTAGGAATTGAAGGTTCCTTAACCAACATCAAGTCCACATTTGAGTCTGACATTAGAAAAAAAGGCATTTTAAATAGCCCTTCCTATGCATTTTCAGTAAATAGTCTGGCCAAAATACAGTGTGAGGGATAAGAGTTCTGTACAATTAAAACAGTTTCCTTGAAAAGCAAGAACTTCTCCCCAAACCAACTGAAAATCTTTCTTTAGTTTTGTGGTTGTCTTAGAATGCATGTCAATTTACAAGGACAGAGCATTTAAAAATGAAGATGTTTGGGGCAGACAGTGGTGTACCTCTCCCTATGAATTTAGAAGCTGAAAGCTTCTTTTAAAAATATGTAAACTAAGCTTTTTCATCATGAGGATTTACTTAGGGGTGTCAGAATCTTACAACTTACTGAAGCTGCTGCTGAAAGGACATGCAAAGCCTCCAGAAACTGCAAAGGCAGCCACTGGACATGGCAGAGGTGTGATTTTCTGGGGCACTCCATGGACTGCATAGGAACAATATCTGCAGCCTCACTAGAGGACAAAATTCCAGCCAACAGATGCACCTTGGGACTAGTGTTTATCCAGCCTGTCCGCCCATAAATAGTTCTGTAAAAGGATTTCTAAGTAGTTCTAGAAAGATTAGAAATCATCAGCACACTTTTCATCCATCCTGCCACAAGGCTGGGGTGCAGGTACGTGTCAGAAAAGTCCACTGGACATTTCAACAACTGCACCTCTAAACAGAAATGTTTGCCATGGTCCCTAAGTTGTGGTAATTGTTATTTACAAATTGGACAGAATTCAGGGAACAGCAATTTGTCATGCAGCTGACCAGATGGATTCAGGGAACAGAACAACAGTGCTAAATATAAGTCAATTTAGACAAGAATGATTCAGGGGTTGGTGAGGCAGCAGCATGACTGCAGCATGCAGGCATGTGGAGAGATACCAACAGCTACAGACAGGAGGAGGAGGCACCCAGAGAGCCTTTCAGCTGCTGCCTGTGAGCAACCACCAGAGACCATGATCTGAGGCGAACAACAGAGAAATCGGGTCAAATTTATATTTGTGGGGATGAAAAATGGAGTCCAACATCGAGATACTCCAGACCTGCAACGTGATTTAGGCACTTCACAAACAAATGATTGTTTGTGTCTTCACAGTACTTGAGAGATTTCTTCTAACTTTCTGTTCTTAGAAGAGCTGGGTGCTAATCCTCTGCAAGTCACACCCTGCCAGATGTGTCAACATGCTGACAAACACATAAAAATCCTTCTCTTCTAACACTGCTTGCATGAGAAATGCACTCTGCCATCCAGTGTGACTTGTGTCTTGATAAAGAGAAAACACTGAGAAAAGGAACACTAAGCAGGTATAAAGGCTGGTGAAGTAGGCACACACTAACCCCTTCTTTCTTCATCTGTCAGAATCTACAAGACATTCAGTTTGAAAATATATCTTTTCTTGAAAAATAAATGGGACAAACAAGGGCTGTTTTGGGGGACAAACAGCCAAAAAAGCCTCAATGTTTTATTTTACTGGAAAGGTTCCACTGCAGACAAACAATAGGTTGATGATAAAGAGGCTGAAAGCTGTATGCACAGCTCTCTTGAAATGAACTACCTTCATGCTAGACTGACAACTGAAGTCAAAACACCTTTGGCCTCTATATTCAGGCCTTATTGGAAAGGGGGAAGCAATTACTCAAAGCATGCCCAACACGTAACAAGGGTAATGTATTAATTTATGTTAAGCACATTGAAAGGAAATTTGTAGGCAGCAAAGGAAGTCTATGGAACATAATGCATGCCACTGTCACAAAAGGGATTTCTTGAGTATTAAGTCAACAGCAAGGATCCACACATGCCAAACAGACAAGTGGATTTCTTCCCCTTGAGCCATTCAAGCATTAATGGAAGAATAAACAGAGCTCTGGTGTTTTCAGAAGTAAAGCCCATCTCATTACTCTATCATTTCCTGCATTGTCATCTGCCATATCCCACTTAGAACAGCCCTTTGATAATCACAAAATCATCAAGGTTGGAAGACAACTTTAGGATCAGTAAGTCCAACCACCCACCCAGCACTGTCATTGACCGTAACACCTAAACCACTCAACCAGATCACCAGCACCAGATCCAGATGCCTCTTAAACACCTGCAGGAATGGTGACATCCCTGGGCAATCTTTTCCAATGCCTGACCACCCTGACAGTGGTAATTTTTTTTTACTATTATCTAATCTGAATCTCCCATGTCTCAGATTAAGGCCATTTCCACTTGTCCTCTCGCTGCAGGCACGGCAGGAGACACCGACCCCCACCTCACTACACCCTCTTTTCAGGGAGTTTTAGACAGCAATGGGGCCAGCCCTGAGCCTCCTCTGCTGGAGATTAAACAACCCCAGCTCCCTCAGCC
The DNA here is from genome assembly GCA_003676055.1 of Chloebia gouldiae. Lineage (NCBI taxonomy): Eukaryota > Metazoa > Chordata > Aves > Passeriformes > Passeridae > Chloebia > Chloebia gouldiae. Next base: position 2,325,921 of record QUSF01000029.1, read on the forward strand.
AATTATCAGAAGACATGTTTTCGGGTCCTTTTGTGAGCCTTATTCCCTTCTCCGGACACACCCCAGCACATCAATGTCCTTTTTGAAGTGAGAGGCCCAGAACTGGACACAGCACTCAAGGTATGGCCTCACCAGTGCTGGGTACAGGGGGACAATCTGTCCCTGGTCCTGCTGGCCACACTATTGCTGATAACAGGCCAGGATGCCAATAAGGCCACCTGGGCACACTCCTGACTTATGTTCAGCCAGATGTTGACCAGCATCCCCAGCTGGTCCTTTTCCCCCAGGGGATCCTTTTGTGCTGGGATGCTTTCCAGCCACTCTGCCCAGCCTGTAGTGCTGTATGGGGTTAAATCCCACAAGCAAGAGAAGACAGAGCAGCTCTGAAAGGAAACATCATGTCCCATGGGGTAACAGAGCACACTGTTCCCTTCCAGCACTCCTTGTCCAGCTTTTAGTTTGCCGTACCCTCTCCTGTCCACTTCCCACTTCTTCCTCTTCAGAGCTTTTTAAATACATAAATTTATTTCTGAACAATACCAGCAACCTGAAACGTCAGGCTTGGTATAATGCCTGGAAACTTGTGGGGTTTAAAAAAAGGGGGTTAACAGGATAATAAAAAGAAAAAAATATGAGGTTCTGCAGCTCAAAGTAACAAAAACTTTTTCAAAGAAGAATAATAGCAAAGAAACCCGCCCAATTCTTGAGTCTAACAAATACCTTATTTGAATGTAACAAGAACATTTGATTATCTTCTCTTCTTCAGGAAATCAGTTTCTAAAAATACTGGTTTGGGACATATAGAAGTAACATTCTGAACACATGTTTTATATTACCTGCTTTTAGAGACATGTTCTAATGCACTGGGTTTAAAACCAAGTAACTAAAATAATTTAAAAGCAACATAACTATTCACAACTATTTCTGAGACATGGTACACTCTAAGGCATTCAAAAGCACAGCTGTGTTTTGTAAAGTTGTCTGAGATCTTACCCAAGTAATACAGATTCTTGCAAATACATATTTACAGTTTCTACTGTAAATTGCCAATGGTATTTCTTATCAAGTGTACCTAAAAACCCCCAAACCAGTTAAATATATACCCTGAATGCTACTAAGATTCACAAGCAGCTACAGCAAATGCCTGGAACTAATAAAAAAATCTGTAATTAGTGTAAAGTGTATAGTCCTACTACTCAAACCCATCTTTGTTAAGGTAACTCCCAATGTGAATTCCTAACTATACCCATTTAGATACAGGCTATTCAGAATAAAAAAAATTACAAGAAAGTGATTGTCCTTACAGTGAACTTGCTTTCCATCACAACTCTTCATTAAACTTAAAGGAGTAAGAAACACTGCTACATCCCCAGATAAAGGCCAGCTTCTAGGAAAACAATTATTTTTTGGTAAGAATTAAAAACTCTTGACAGTTTGTACAATAGAGCAGGGTGCTGTGCTTTCTCAAGAGCACACTCTTTGTTACAGTTACAGACAGTCACAAGGGTAGCACTCTAGTGCTGCGCAATTTTTAAAAGTTCCTTAATAAAGCCCCACTGGGGACAGAGGAGTGAGTTTGTTACTGGGCAGAAGAGAGTATGTGACTCACAGCCTGAGGACTCCCTTCCCCCTTTAGCCCTGGCTTCAGTGCTGTGCTTAAGGAGTGAAATCTGCAGAAGGGTTTTGTGTTGGCTGGCATTCAAGAAGGAATTTATTGCTCCTTTTGTACAGACAGCTGAAGGAGGCTGTGTGACTTAGACACGCTGACAGTCACGGTGAATTCCTTAATTTGTCAGGAGTCGCACAACACCATTTTAAACTGGGGCAAGATGTTTATTATCCATGCTAATCCCCTTTCCATTGACTGCACTGTGTAATCACATCTCACAACAAAGCAGAAAAAGGAGTTCTGTGCCACCAGCCCTACCAGTGTGAGAACCACAGCACATCTTCCTGGGCAGTGGGCTGTCTCCAGGAACTGCAGATCTCTGACAAGTAGAATTCAACATTTGCAAATGGCTGCCAGCAGCATGTTCCATGTGCAAGGACTCACAATGCCCCAAGCACAAAATTTTCCCCACCCTGGCCAGAAAGGACCCATTATCTGATGAGAAATGATGTGCAAGGTGTTGCAGCACTACTGGAGCAGCAGCTGGGTCAACCCCCAAGCTTTTTCTTTATTTTTTAGCATATTGCAGAAATGGAAGAATCACGGAATCATAAAAGTTGGAAAAAGACCTGTAACATCACCAATTCCAACCTTTGACTAAATACCATTTGTTGACTAGACCACAGCACAAAGTGCCATATCCAGTCACTTCTTGAACTCCAGGGACTGGTGACCCCACTGCTTCCCAAGGCAGTCCATTCCAATCCTTGAAAACTCTTCCAGCAAAGGGTGAAAAAGGCAACAACCCTTTCAGAAGGGTGAAAAGCAACACTCATGTTTTGGCTAAAATCGCTCATTTAACTACAATGCTTTTAAGTTGTAAATATTTGTGTGAGGATTTAGTAGAATGAATGAAATTGAAATTTTCATCTATTTGGGAATCTTCTACATATTTTCTTGCTATTCTTAACAAGTCTAAACAGTATATCAGAGGGCACTCCAGTAGTAAAAGGCATTTGTGATAAAGCCACAAAAACCTGTGGTGATTTTGGCTTCATACAACTGTCTGCTGACTTCCTTGCTTGCCTGTGCTGCAAAACAAGTTGTTAAATTAGTTCTGAATTGAAAGATTTAGTCCTGCAATGTCTTTCATCTTGAATTAATACCAAAGAGTGAAAGCAAACTGTCCCTACAGTTCCTTACACACAGCAGATAAATAGCTTTATAACATAGTGCACATTTTTTTTCCCCACATTCCAGTGAAGAGAGCATTTTTATTTAATTGAATATTGTGAAATGAAAAAGTGTTTGATTAAATTCCTAAAGGCCTGAAACAGCAGAAGAGATCAACACATCTAATAACACTAACTGCTTGACTTTCTAATAAGCAGCTTATGCAAACTGATTCTGAGCTCACATTTCTCAGTACTGGTAATAAGTGAATTGCTTTGGGTAGACCTGAGCATGCCAGAATAGAATCATGCTGGCTCCTTAGACACACACCGAGAAAGCAAATGTAAGACACTGAGAAAGCAAATTTCACCTTAGAAAAATAAGACTAGCAACGTGATAACCACCAATACTTCTGTATTCTTACCAATTTTTAAGAAGGGATATTTTGGTTTCGGTTTTTTTGTTGGTTGGGTTTTTCTTTAACTGACAATTTGAAAAAATCATTTTCATTCCCAATTTCTTTGTATTTTACTCACAAAAGAAATGTTAAACATAGTGTAAATTTAGTATCATGTCAGTTCCTGCGTATTTCCTGATACAGTATTTAAATCATCACACACATAAACAAAGACTAGTATTATCACAGGCTAAAAAGATAGCCTGCGTTGGAGGTCATCTAGTCCAACTGCTACCTAAAGTCAAGCCTGATCAACCATTAGCCTACCCTGGGTAATTAGTGAATGGCATAAGCTGGGTGGATGACCATACAAAAAACAACACCTGAAGTATCATTTAAATTAACTCTTGGCTCCTTTTCAGTGATACGACCAAATATAAACAACACTAGCTGAAATGGAAACAAAATGTTTGTGCTGATGTACAGTCCCTCTCTCCTGCTTACATATTAGAAATTAATCCCTAGCAGTCCCCTGGAGTGTCTAAAAACGATCTTTCATCAGATAGGAGATAGTAATGTCCACATTTTCCTGGCATCAAGAAGTTCTCTTCAAACATATCCAGTGTCAGAAAAACAGACATATGTAATCAACAGAGTGGAGTATGTTCAACTTCACACCACAGACAACAAAAACAGGCTCATAATGTGTTTGCCTAAAATACACCAAACACAAGTATCCAAAAGTTTATCCTGCTTTCTGTTTCTCACAACAGGCCCTCTGAAACCTAGTTTGGACAAGGGGGACTTGATTTCTAAGGAACTCACGAAATGTAATCCCTATGCACGCAATAAGAAAAAGGCCCTCATTTTTTTAGGAGGGGGTGTAACTTTTGATTTTGCCAGTTGCATGTGAGCACTACCACTAGTATTGACTCATATAAAAACCATAATTTTACCTTCAGGAAATCTTGACAAGTGTAGGACTCGTTTTTAAAGAGTGAAAGCAGGTATGTGAGTAAACAACTATGGCCACTGAACTTGATACCATTCTCTAAAAAGTTGTTTCATAATTCCCACTAATAATGTAATTTTTGACCTTCTGTGATGTTCCAAGAAGTCAAGCCAAGACTTACACTTGGCTTGTCATAATGCAGTTCCAGAAAGATAGTCGCTGCAAGATACTTTCAGATGAGGTGTTGTGTAACTACAGCAATATTCTCTTTTGGACAGAACCTACATAATCCTGGTTAAAAATATCACTTTGCTCAGTTAATTATTTTTCTCTTCCTACACTGACTCACTTTATTAACATGGAACCTGTTATTAAACAAACTGATTCACATGAAAGTGATTAGTAACAACAAGAATAAATCAGAATCAGGCCTGTAATTGTGAAAGGACTCTTGCACTACGTCTTTGAGAAGACTATGTTCTCCTGATATCCTCAAGGAGTAAGCAAAGTCAAACTGCCTCTGCTACAGAATGGGGGAAATGAAGATAATATCACTGAGAAAATAAGCAGAGGTGTTTTACCTCACGGTTAGTGAGGAAACACATTTAGCTCCCATACCATAGTTTTGTAAGCATTTTAAGACATTATCAGCTGAAACTGAAACCCCACTTAATGTTTTGATCATTGAAAGAAACAAAGAGAAAAACAATTGTTTTCCTCCCCTTTATAGCTATACAGTTAGGCAACTGTAGATTGACAATTGAATAATATAATAACAGGACAAATGACTTAACTCACTGAATATATCAGATGCATGAAGTACAGGCTCTGAAGTGGGTTGGGTTTTTTGTCACACTACTTATAGTATCGCCTATTTGAATAAAACATATTTTCATTTAGTTCTAGCAGAAAGAGTTTTAAGGCAGTTGTTTTTTCTTTTAAAGACATTTTTAAATTCAAACCTGTCTCTTACCATAACTGCAGGAATCACCACAGCATTCAGAGGCTTGTCATTGACAACAGTATCTTTAACTAGCATATATATTCTTTCAGCTTCAGAAAAACATGAAATTTGGAGTACAACAGCACCTGTAAAGAGGCATCAGAACTACTTTTTATATTTTCTATTATTATTATTATTAGAAAATAGTCTCATATTACAGCACAAGTTTACTCAGTTTACTGAGGACATTATTCAGCAAAACGTATTCTGCAGTCCTTTGTTATCAGTTGAATTGTGTTGTTATATTTTTAAACCTTCCTTCCTACCCTCAGATTTTTGCTAAAGCAAAGCAACTTGAAGACAAGAACTACAGCACAGAACTAATGCATATTTAAAGATTTCCTTTGAGCTTCAGGGGTAGGGCCTATTTACATACTCTTTATCATTACCAACATTCTGTTCTCATCAAGTACAAGTGACAGACATTATCAGGTTTCATTTTGTATCCAATTATTAAAAATCCATTAGTTCTGTTCATTAACAGTAAGAATTACTGTAAGCAAATATTTGGGGCTGATAATCAAGTTTAGATCTTTATGTTGGCTTAGGTTCTGAATGGAGAAGTTAGGGAAGAAGGGAAGACAAAAGAGAAAAGACAAAATAAATACTGACAAGATAGTGTAAAGTAAGATATTTGGTGAAGAGGAAAACAGAAAACAGGGCAGAATATGAGATGTAGGCTGGTAACATAACCTGGCTGTGACAAAATGGGAGAGTAAGGCAGTAATGAGAACCACAAAAATACCAACATATGAAGAAAGAGGCAATAAAATCACATACAAGCAGAAACAACCAAAAAGCACATGCCTGTAAATTTGGTTTAATGATACTGTGATATAGGACAAGTATCACAAAACCAAGTATTCACCACTGACAAATACAGAAAGGAGAAGGTACATCGGAAAGCTTTACACCTTTCCTATGCAAAAATCACAATCAATCAGTATCAATTAGTCATGTGGAGACAGCAAATAACCCAAAGGAAGCACACATCAGTCTTCAAAACCATGCTATAGAAAGACCCATTTAGCAGACATGTGGAAGTTAAGCCTGCCAAAGGATGTGAAACATCTCAGCTATAGACACCTAAACATACAGAAGAGAAAATTCCACACTTTAAATTTTTACCAAATGTAGATCTCCACCTGCCCACTGCACTAAAGCTGCCCAGAGCCACTGCTGCTCCAGCTGTCAGAAGCCTCATGGCTTCTCCGACCTCACTGAAATAAAATTCATACAGCAAAAGCAAAGAAAGCTCAAAGGACGACTGCATTTATTTTCTTCAACTTTCAGCCATTGAACTCTAGCTCTTAACACTGCTAGGAAACAGTGACTATGAAACAGTCTCATTGAGTCCAAAAGCAGTACCAAATTTTAGTATTCACAAAGAGACTAAAAATCCTTCACTTGAAGGATTTTAACAGTTCTGTGATGTTAGATTATTCAGTTGAAGTGTAACTTCAAAACTAATTTTAATAATGAAACATTACCACCTTCTGTTTCACAAGGCATGAAGCCAACCTTTTAACTTTTTTTAATAAGGTAATTCTAATCCACTGTTCTTCATAAATACAATGTGTTGCTTTTTACCTGAAGGACTTTTTGCTTATGCAGTAAGACTAACATACTCAGCCTCTAGTACTAGACTGTAGTTTTGAACATAGACATTGTTTGCAAGACTAAAAATTTTAATGCTTACCTTGTGCTTGATAAACATGACTCACAGATACTACATTTGCTGCAAAGGGTAAAAATATAAACACATAAAACCTTGGGTACATTTAGAGTAAATATTTAAAGTATTTTAAAAAGTTACATAAATATAATATAAATAAATATTAAAAGTTATACAAATACAGGGAGAACCTCCAGCTAACACTTTTCCTCTCATGTTTACTTTGCAAGTAAGAACAGCTAAACTGATTTTCATAAAAGGTGACTAAGAATTCTTTCTGGCATTTCAAGTTTAATTCCCCTTGAAGTGACATAAAAGATTGGAAAAACTGCTTTGTTTCCTGCAACAAAAAGCATGACACATTCCTGACACTGTTTATAGAAGGTATTGATTGAAGGAGTATTATGAGAATTCAATTACACTTCTTTGAAAAAGAAAAATAAATTATTTTCCCTGAGTGTCTGTCCATATGTGTGTGCACACACTGCTCATCCTGCTCCATGATGAGGCACAAAGCTCATGACTAACATGGAGAACAGCCCAGACAAAAAATTTCAGAGGTTAAAAAAGGCAAGGGATAGTCTGTACATATGTAATAATATTCTGTATGTATGTCAGAGGTTAAAAAAGACAAGGGATATTCTGTATGTATAATTCTTCTAAAAAGTGAGGCCTTTTCACACACACATACAAAAAAATAAAAAAAAAAGATGTAGTCACTTATAACTAGAGTAACGTATTAATTATTCTGTAAATTAAATTAAAATAATTAAAATAAATAAGCTGTCACATCTCTCCTGCAACTGTGTGCATGTTAAAGTAATTTAAAAGCCCATGTGACACTAAAAGGCAGCATGATTTTTTAAAATCAGATCAGAAAAAGTTAGAATTATAAGAAAAATGAGGTATTGATGCTACTAAATTTTGTTCTGTACTAGTTAATGTGTCTGAAAATGTACTTGTTTACTTACTTTTGATAGCTAATTCTTCCTTGAGAATATTTGTGTATTCTTCAGGGGAAAGCTGAGGTGGAAGGCCACCAACAAATAAATTTACTTGTACAATGGATTTACTGTTTTCCACAATGTAAAATCTTGTTTGATTCATCTGACGTATTGAAGTCTACCAAAATAAAGGAAAACAAATGATATAACATTTGGCAAAAAGATATTGTGAGGAAAAATCCAAAATAGTTCTGCACTTAGCAATTATGTCCTCTATGCCTAGAGGATATCAGAAACAGAAACAAACTTCAGTTCAAGCACTTAACTCCTCTACTCTTAAGCCTGCTTAGGGGGTAACCAGTGACTCACTTTTTCTGTAAGAAAGGGGACTCCGTACTTGCTAAAAACAAAATAAACCAAAAAAGTTTCTTTTTCAGATTCACCTTTCTTATGTCCTTGAGTCTGTTAAGAATCAGTTCCTGATTGTCCAAGACCATGCGCTGAACTGGAGAAGGCAAGAACATTAATCATGTTAGAAAGCATGTAAATTATCAACAGGCTCAATTACATAAAAACAAAAAGAAGAAAAATTAGGGAAAAAGTACAGCTCTCCATACAACTAATTTTCTCATAAAGGACCATGCAGATGTGAGCTATGTTTTATCCAACAATAAAAACACATAGGTGCTTGGAACAGTCTGACTCTTTCCACAGTTCTTAAATACCACTCTCCTTAAAAAAAAAAAGGCAGAAACAGCCTGAACCCACTTAAAAGACAAGCAGTACTTTGGTAATAATCTAACAGTTTGTCAGAAGACTTTCAAACTGTATTTCCTAACAAGTACAAAAATAACCATCTTCTGTGTTTTATTAAAACATTAAAACAATTCTAACAACTTTCATTGAATATAAGGTTGCAAATGATGCTCTAAAACAGAGCACCAGAAACCAGCAAAGGTTCATAAAGCTGCAGTAATCTTATGAAACAACTTCACAATAATGTTTGCAAATAAAGCGAAGCATTGAGACAGTATTTGAACTGCCAAGATATTTATTCAGCTCTGGTCAGCATTAGATTGCTTCAAGGTCTTTATTTCTCCATGTAACCTTACAAATACTAAAGCACAAAGAGATGTCAACTTGGAGAACACCAGCCCAGCTCCTGCAGGATCACAAAACACTTGAGCAATGCTAGGACTGCAGATTTCTGTTCTTCCTAACACACGAACATATTTCTTGGATTGTCTTAGGACTCTTACTCTTCTTCAGGGGTTGTGTCAGGAGGAAAGAAGACAGAGGAAAGAAGCCATTTGAACTTTAGAATTCATATTTAATACATAACTGTAATTAAGAAAATTATGTCAGTTAAACAGAGCTCCCCAAAACAGAGGTGTCAATACCCACCAGAACCCACAAGTGAGTTTTTATGTAATAATGAAGGGGAGCCTTATTCCCACTTGACACACAGGACTGAAAAGAATTAGCATCACTTCTGATGAAGTATTTCTACATCACCATGAAGTTTATTTTCATTTGCATTTTTTATTGTAGAAAATGAACTGTGACTGTTAGAATGGGGGAAAAGCCCCACAGAGATTAGATGTGTCTTTGGCCAATGCTCCTTCACTTACCTTGCTTACTGCCCATAAGCACTTCCACCAATTTGAAATTCTGGAGGCACTCCGTCTGCCAAAAGATACAGCATGTAAATGCAGCTTCTGACTGACATAATTTTGCCACATGTTTACATTATTGTGTGTTATATCCTGTCCATGGTGTATAAAATAGCATGGAAAATTAAACATTTTTTAAAATTTAAATATTTTTAAATCAACCATGATGTTCTTCCTCCAACCAACTCCTTCCAAGACGGGAATAATCTTCATTTTACACACTTATGGCATCATGCTCCCACACTCCTGAAAACACTGGTATTCTCACAGCCACATTGTGAAGGGACCCCTGTATACAGCATGGTTAATCCCATTCCTGCTTCAGTGATGAACAGCTAGCTCATCTGGAATATTTTCTGAGCGTCCTTCTAGATAAAGCATGCAGGACTGGGAATGAGCCTGCTCTTGCAGAAGAATGCCCAGGAACCAGCTTGGCAAAAGCAGGCTGACCATTTCCCATTCCTGGGACACTCCAGGCACTGATGGAACAAAACCCTCTTCATATGTGCCAGTCCCTTCTCCAAGCTATTGCCAGGGACCACTCAAGTCCCTTGCAGCTGGACCAGAAAAGCTGGCACAACCAAGAGCTGTACCATTTATAACAATGCCTGAAATACTGCAAACATGACATTCAGGACTGAAGGACCTTCAGGAGGAAGGGTTTTAAATTTTGGCCGTGAGACTCAAGACGAATGCTCTTGCTTTACATTTCATGAATGGAGATGTTAAGAGCCTCAACTCCCTACATGTGCTTTGCCTGATACTTGATGGAAGCAATTTGCAGCACAGGCAGATTCTGAATATTAAAAAGAGATTTCCTGTATGTGCATGTTTATACAGAGAAACCAGTAGAGCATTTAAAAATTACCACTACTGAAGAAATTGCAATTGAGCCAAAGAATTAAGTCTCTTACAGCATACATCTAGCTGCCCAAATACAGAGTTGTGACGATCTTTCCCTAACAGAATTTCCAACTACACTGTTTGACAGTTGGTTTTTTCAGATGAGACAAAACTTTGGACATGGTTGTTCCTAATTTTGTTAAAAAGTCCACAGCACTTGAGGAAAACAAATCCTGGAAGTATCGTGTAGCCAAAATAAGCTGCATGCTTTACACAGCTGGATACACTTAGACAGATCATGAATACTAGTTATTGCAGAGAGCTAGTCACATGCATATTCTTATGTACCCTGTAAGTAAGCACAAAGGGCAGCAGTCACCCTTTGCGAGCATGGCTGTGGCCTGGAGCAGTGGAACTGTGCTGATTTGCTGGTGTGCTCTCAGGTCCCAGCTGCTGACTAAAATGTGCACACTACAGCTTTGTGTCTCCACACTGGGGAGGTTGGGCCTGCCAATGGCTTGGCATGCTAGCAAAGTCTACTAACACATTTCCTGAAAGTCATGCTGTTTTGGCACGAGCCCTAAGAAGGACAGGCAGATTGAAAAGAGATTATCTTCCAAGGAAAGCACGTGCATCTACAAGATTACAAGATGTATCTAGAATTTTCCAGCGATGTGGGAAGTAATCCAGACAGTAAAGAACGTGGGTGACATTTCAAACTTGAGTCCTTCCTTGCATTCCTTACAGAGGGGCTACAGAAATGCTGCTCGCTACCATAGGAAGAAAATTTCTGCAGTGCTCTTATAAAAACATATAATGTTTTTATAAATTGTCTGGATGAAGAAATCAAATGCACTGTGAGTTTCCTGATTATACTAAACCAGGAGGAGCTGTGGACACCCTTAAAGGTAGGAGACCCTTATGTGGATGTGCTAGAGAGCTGGGCAATCATTAACCATAGGAAATTTTAAACAAGAGCTACTGCCAGATTCTTAACCTGGGACAAGGTAATCCTGGTTAAAAATATGAATTGGGGGATGAGAGCTGGAGAGCAGCCCTGTGGAATAAGATCTTATAGACTGGTCAAAGCAAGTTGAATATGAGTCAGTAGTGCCTACCTACCCTGAAGATTGTGTTAAGCAACATGCCGATCACAAAAGATCATCTACCAAATGCTAATGACATTTACAATAACTGCAAATTAAGGGACTGTAATTCTTCTGAAGAGAAAAAGATATATTTTCAGGATCACTCAGGTCGTATATGGACGTGCTTAAGATCTTTCACTTACCTGCCTTCCAAGTAATGGAAGCACTTCTTTAATCACAGTCTGCACAGTGCTATCCTTATTTACTCGTAGAGAAACATATGCCATTCCCACTCTAAGGAAAAAAATACTTATTTCAGAATCTATCCTGTGTGTGCCTTTTTAAACTAAGTATAGAATTTTCTCAAACATATTTGCATTAGTTGAAGAAAGTTGTTCACTGAGGCTCATGGTAGATGTGGTACCAGTGCCACAGAAAAACACTTCCAGCTCGAGGAACTGCTTAATTACACTTGTAGCACTACAGATTAGCTTCTTCCTAATCACAAAGATAACCTGCAAGTCCTTGATAAAACTTGTCAATGCAGTTGCAACAGCAAAGTGAAAACATGGCTAAATTTTATCCCATAAGTCTTCAGAAATTAGCAGGTCCAGACCATTTTGTTTCCACTACTAAATATGCTTAAAGTTCATACTGTCTCAGTGGTAAATTGTATAGTTGTTGGTTTTGTTTAGTTGTTGGGTTTTTTTTAATATAATTTTTTCTTCCTTATCTCACATGGGAAGTTGCACTGTAGTTCTTCCTGCTTCACGTGTCTTAAAAAAATACACCAATTTTTCAAGTGTTGTGTATGTCATAATTTGTTTACAGATGTAGTAAATGTAAGGTTGCATCTTTCTAGCCAAACACACAATAACAGAACTGCACAAGTTGCCCTCTACATTCCATGCATGTAAAGAAACCCAAGGGCTTCCAGGCGTGGAAGTGAATATTATACACACTACCCATTCAGAAAAATGAACAGAAGAATTAAGAGTTCTGCAGCTTCAGTAACTAAAGCAAACAGGTCTAGACCACAGAGGACAAATGTAGCCAAGCAGAATAACCTTGTGATCAAGAAGGAAAATACTCACTTCAGCCAGGCAGGATAAATTCTGATCACTTCTTCATCCTTTGGTTTGGCTCTGATGATCCAAGCTTCAGGAACAGATTCTCGGAATACTGAGCCCAAGTTGCTGTCCTCTGCAGCATCATTCCTGTTGATAACATCATCAGAGAGCAGCACCTGCTGTGTAAAGGTCTGAAGCTCATACTCCTGCTGGTCATCATTTATGTAGTACGCCCTCAAAGCAGCTTCCTAAAACACAGCAAGATAAATTAACATTTACTTGAAAAGACACCATTAATACCTATACAGCCATAGACATTATAAATACACGATTCATGAAACGAACCTTCAATGCATGTTCCAACCTCAGAGCAGTGGATACACAGCAATGGCAAAAAAATCAAAACAAGAGTGAAGTTTTGAAAACAAATTTCAGTGAACATGAAAAAAGAAAGCTTGAGAGATGCATGTATTTGAACATAATCCACAACATTTTTGGCAAGTAATAGTAATTTTAAGACCAAATGGAAAAAAATCAAGGTCAAATAAATCTGCATTCATGCATGCAAAATTTAGTCCACCAGGAAAATGGTAAACTACACTAGATTGATCTAAGTCTGCCTACTCAGTCTTCGTGCACTAAGGGATGACAAAAATTAGTAAGCTTCTCAGCCACAAAGCTGCCCTGAATCCACACACCTGTGAAGAGGGAAGGGAAGGGCTGTCTTTCCAAGGTGCACACAGAAATTTTACATCCATAATGGGCCCATGCCTGCAGCACCTCTGCTAACACAGATGCTGTGGTCAATACAGGTAACTAGTAAGAACTTACACTGCTCTTCTCTGGTATTACAAGCGCCAGCCTGGTAAAATGTGCTTGAAAGGCAAGTAGCACTCCTAAATAAAAGTGTTTTCAGTCCTGTACATAGTTTTTCTTAAAGATCTTTGACATGCAGAACACTATAAACCCTTTGCAAAACTCCTGTTGATTTTGAGCATAGTATCAAAATAAAAATCCTAATGATCTTTAGCTTTATATTCTCAAAATACTGATGTATTCAGACTTCTTTGCCAAGTCTGTATGACTGAGACCTCACCATGCCCAATTTTATTGTGAACCACCCTATTCCCCCTCTGGGATTTATCTCGCACAGCATGGGGTCTCTGCCTAGCCCAGTAAATAAAGATCTGTATAGCACACTTGATTTAGTATTAAGTATTTTTTCCATCCCAGATAGAACACTGGAAAAGCTAGAGAGAAGCCAGTATGTGATCAATAATTGATTATTTTCATAGCCAAGGGATGGAGATAACTATAACAAGCTTTGGTGTTCAAAGCTGATTAACTCAAGTGCAATATTGGTGGAGGTCCAGGATAAATACCAAACATCTACTATAGAAAAGGAGTTGGTTATCCTGTATTGCTTGTATCAGTAAAATCAGGCTTCAGACTAACACCAGGGAGCAGAATGACTGCTTAACATGTGATACTGTGGTCACCATTATGCTACAGATATGTAACCCACTGTTTCCTCAGAGGCTCTAAAATAGGAGTACTACCTGAAGAAGTCAATTTATGTTGTACTATTATGGACCATTCACAGATTTTTGTGGTTGTTGTTGAATTATATTTCTAAAACTTAGCTTTTTACTATTGTAGTATGAAATTACATGAATACACTGTAAAATTGACCCTCACTGGGTATCTTACCACAACTTCTTCATTTTTTGCAATCCTTGGAACTGAAATTAGTCGAAATTGATTGCGTTTCACTGCATCATTCCCATCAAATATCTTTAGAGTTTGTTTACCTGAATGGAAACAATTGTATTTCATTAACAAACACCTTGAACTGTAAAGCTACCTGAATAGGAAGGGTATAATATAACTACTAAAAACCTGCTTTTAACCCACTGAAATGTTTCTTCGTTATAGGACAAGCTTGGAGGCTGAATATTTTAAATTTTGTTTTGTTATTGTTCATTTAAAACAGGGGTACATTCAGAGAGGAAAGAGGGATGAGTTTTAAAATCACAGTTTTATCCTGGCTTTTGATATAACTGTTTTGATGTAACAACCATGCTGTCTATGTTATCACTGCTTCATCCTCAGCATTCAAGACTGCATTTATTATTGAACAACAGCTGAACAACTTGAAGACCAAGACAAAGTGCCACCCCCTTCAGAATAGCTCTCAAAGCACTGCCAATTCTTAGAACGTACTTCCAATAAAATTCCTTAAAATAGTTGGTTAAGCGTACAGGCAACAGGAGTAAAATACAAGGACAACAGAAAAACTGGAAGAAAGAAGGTCCAGCAAATGAAGACCTTCAGCCTTTTGCTGTATTTCATTTCACTAAAGCCTTTTGAAGCCAGCTGAAACTCTTGAGCTCAGGTTGTTACACAGACATCTGTGAAAGAGTGAAGAGTGAAGAATTTCAGGATTTTTACACCCTTCACAAAGATGGGTTCTGTCTCAGGTACAGGCTGTTGTATGACTAAGTCTCTCAAGCAACGTTTTAAAGAGGAATAGCAAAGTGCAACTAAATTCTCATAGAACAGGCAAGTTTTGAGAGGTTTTAGGAACAAGTTAATATTACCACTGCATTACATGTGTCCTTACTACCTCTGGAAAGGAAACCAAGTTAATTAACCCAGACCAAAAAGGAGATTCTGTTAAGACAGACCTTCTGTCCTCTCCGGATCACATCTTTAAGAAGACATGATGAGCTGCTCAGTTTTGCAGGTTCTTGCAGGTACTCCCCAGAGCTGATGCTTTACAGCATCAGACATAAGTATTTCTCACTGACAGAATATGCCCTTTTTATTGCAGCATTAGACTGAACTTTAACAGAAGTCACCCATTGTACAGCACAGTGTTACAATCTGATCTCACAATAAATGTGTACACCTGCATTCATCATCGAGTAGTACGATCACCAGAAGCTATCACTTGCAATTCTTGAAATGTTAGAAATATTAAGTGAAAGCTACATATACCAGCTGTAATGCTCACACAACTGGTTAATCATGCAGCCTGTTAATGCACATTGTAAAGGAGATATGTTACATGCTGGAGCCTACTTCCATGCTTCCCTTAAAGCTTGGAAGTACTTTGTAGTACAGAATAAAATACAAACAGCTTTTTGCTCTCAAATAATATCAGCTTTTAGATTCAATGAAGCACACAAGCAAATTGCCACTTACCATAGGATTAAAAAGGAGAATTGGAACTGGAGGAAGAAAACCACCAAACCACCTCTAACTGACAACTGATAAAAAGCAAGCAAGAATCCAGGCAGAAATGTGCATCACTAGGTATCTCAATGCTGTAGTGGCAGATTATGAGGAAAGGCTGCAGTGTATAACTACTTAGCAAGGACACTTCAGTGCTAGCTTTCTTGAACCACCTGAAACTAATCCACCTTTTCTGCTTCAGTATACGTTCTCCAGTCAAAAGCAGACACCACAGAACTAAAGGAATATCTAAATGATTGATTACAGGATTATCACTTATTTGCAAAAGCAGTCTTTTAAAAAATGAGATTCTAACCCTGGAAGAAAAACCACGATACCTTAATTCTCATTATCTTTATTTCTCCTTATTCTGAAATGTGACAACTATGCTTGGACTTCTTTTTCAGTGTAGACTTGGCCACTTCTCAAGTATATTTCTTCATTATCAATTCCACTGGTAATGGTACAATGTGTGTGCAAGGATGTTCTCATTACATAACATGAGGACCTCATTGCACAATAAAGCAGTCCCCAGTAGAGCCTCCCATCCTACTGCAAAGTCATTCAAGTCTCTTCTGGGACAAAACGGGCTACGTTGACTGGTCTAGTGGCAGGTGTCCTTACCCGTGCCAGGGTGATTGCTACTAGATGATCTTTGAGGTCCCTTCTAACTCAAACCATTCTATGACTGTATTGTGATATTCAAAACCTTACTGAACATGACAACTGCTCTGAGTGACCTTGCTTGAGCAGGAGGCTATCTTAGTTAACCTCCATACTGCCTCTAACCTCAGCCATACTGTGCCTCTTAGGAGGAAAGCCTGTATAACAGATGATGTATAAAGAAAAACAGATAGAGACAGAATAAATAAAATCACAGAATTATAAAATAATTTGGGTTGTAAGTGGCCTTCAAGGATCACAGAGCACAAGAATCCAGGGACATCTTTCACTAGATCAGCTTACTAAGAGCCACATCCAACCCTGATCATTGTGACTTTCCAATTCTTTTTGTTGATATGAAAAGTAGTATCACCGTGGATTTTCAGTTTTCCTATTTTCATAGTGGTTGTATCTGTTGTCAATTTCTTTTCAGTCACAACATAAGGAAGATATAAATACCATCAACTCTTACTTCTGAAGTACCCTTGCAACTCACCAACCATTGCACTGAGGCTATAGCACACATCAGAAAGTGACCTACTCCTTTAAATTCTGCTGGATCTATGCCAGAATGAGTGGAATTCTCTCAGACACAGATTTCTGTCAGAGTGATCTCCATGGCAACTAGAGCATAGACAAATGTTAACCAAAAGACACTGTGTTCTGGGTGACCTTCTTTAGAGCTAACATAACTTGAGAAAACAAGTGAACACTGGTTTCTGACAGCACAGCTGATGTTCTGAGTATGAACTTTCATAGCACTATCAAAATCTCTGCTGTTTTCTCTAGCAATCCAGAAAGTAGACAACCATCTGAGAATAAAAACATTCATCCAAGTTCTAGTACTTATTTTCATTTGCTGCGCCTTTGTAGTCTGCTCTTATAAGATACTAGTTGGCCTAACAGAATCCCTAGCAATTGTAACTGGAGAATATTTTATGAGCTCTCCATGTCTTCAGAACAGTCAAAGAACAGTTGGATCGACTCTCAAAATAAACCAGTTTACAAGAACAAGTTTAGATCTACACACCAGTAGTAATGTCCTAAGCTTAAGCATATTTCTTAGATAAATAAACATAATGCTGCTAATCTAGTATCCATCACAAAAAACATCTTCAACTTTATCAGTGAAAAATGACATTTTATTTTGTCAATGTCCTCCTCACAGGGGACACTTTTACTGCAACCATATGTTGGATAAGCTCTTGCTTGCACATGAGCTCCTGGAAGCACATTAACAAAAGAAAAAAACAGCTACATACGCAATTAGTCATCCAGAAATACATTTCTCCACTTAGTCAAGAGCTCATCCAACTCATATAAGTTAAAGTGTGTCTTATGCCAGTCTGATTTGTCTAACTAGCCTTGGCAAGCAGCTCAACTATAACCAGTTCTGAAATTAGGTAAAGCTCTTCCTTCCACCTGTTCCAATTTTTAAATATGAGAAAATGATTCAGTTACAGAAGTGAAGTCTACATACCTCTACTTAGTGTGTGTATATACACACACACACACACACACACATATATATATATATACACCTATATATAAAACGCCTTGCTAATATGAAAGAGATGTGCTTATCAAATTGTGGTATTTAAAGGAGTTACTGCCTGTTTTGTAATACTGGCACCTCACTGCTAAATGTCTTTTATCTTTTCCTGTTGGATCAGGATCCAGTATCAGGACTTTCTCCAGAAAAATACAATGTTTTTTTTCTTACCATGGGATACTGAGCTGAAAATAACCTGTTATTCATGGTTACCCTTTCAAAAGGGAAAGTAACTACAAAAGGTTAACTCCAGCCATAATTTACCAAAGTGTGGAATTTGATTTCAGAAGCTAAGATATCTAGTTTTCTTGGGAAAAGGATAAAACAGCATTGGATAAGTCCAAAGTTCATGTTCCCTTTGACTTCCAAATCCCCACAGACAGGATATGGCTTCTGAAAAGACTTACATGTGGCTTGTGACTGAGACAGGAAAATGAGGTCCTGAATAATTTTGTGATTTAAGAAAGCTAAGGGCCTTTACTGAGTGTATTTGAAAATTACTCTTAAAACACTAAATTCTAGAAACATAGTTTACCAAGAACCACTCTTCCTGAAACAACCTGTGTTATTTACATGCTTTTTGTCCTCCTTCTCTACTGCTACTTTATATCACAACAGTAGGGACTATCAAATTCTGGTTTATTTCAGTATCAGGATTCATAACCTACACGATGGCATTTATGCATGTAAAAATTATGTATTTTTTGTTTTACTGTTCTTGAAGAGAGCTTTTCAGAATCCCAGATTCCTTTCTCCCACCCTTCCTTCCCTTCCTTTTCTTTCCTTCTTTCTTTCTTTCCCTAGCTCTTTCTCTTCCAAGAGAGCCATTTGCAGGCTCTGAATTTGTTTTCTTGAACAGTTGAAACTCCCCTAGTTTCAAGACAATTCTGAAGCACAAATCTGTGTTAACACCTGCCCGTCCATTCTGGTAGCTACCTCTTAACCTTTCTTCTCTTTGTTTTCAGAGCCTTTCCAGCCACTGCCGTGGAACATGTGACACATTTATTTATCTGTAAGCAGTTACAGAAGAACACAATAGCCCTTTTTACAAAAGTTTAAAGTTTTCTTAAGTAGCTAGGAGAAAAATCCCTCCTTGTATGCTGTCCTTACTTCTTCTGGAAAGCAGTTTGTTCCTGCTTGCAGAATTACAGTGGAGGTCTCCTCTGCACTGTCAGCTAACGGTTTGGGACAAGGCATAAGCAAACTCTAAGCCAATGACTTGGGTCTATCTAATACAAAATCATTTAATCTCTTACTCAGCAGATAAACAGCAAGGTGAGCAAGGCAAAACAGAGGCTGTGGAAGGACATGCTGTGAATCCTCCAGAATGGGTTTTCATTGGTGGCTGAATTTTGTCCCGCAGAAGATGGCTGCATGCTGAATCAGACAGTTCACTTGCAGTCAGTGAGTGCTGAGAGACTCCCCTCACACAGGGCAGAGAGAGTCCTTTGCCAAACTCACTTGTATGTCGGTTAAATCAGAAACAGTGTGGTTGCTTTTATGTTAATTTTATGCTTTTGGTTTCAGCATCTTGGTAGGCTAAATATAGTGATTGATTTAACACATTTAAGCTACCAGTATTAAGACTTAGATCTTCTAACTTCACATTTCCCACAACAAGCCCATTATAATAGCGAAGTAACAAAAATTAATGTAGACTACTAATTCAAATCTTCTTCCAGTACTAAACTACAGACTTGGTATCCTTTTCTATTGGGTTCTCTCCTGCGGAAAAAGTGTGTATTTCTCTATAAATATTATTCAATTTGTTCCATCTCGTTTTCATTCTTTTTACAAAGATGTAACTCTAAAACATAGAGAGATGGAATTAAGAAAAGCTAAATAAATATTCTGGAATGCAATTGAGTTCAGACACTCTTAAGGAAAAGCATGGTAACATCCCCAAAGCCATTGCAGATGTATTGAGTCAACACACAGAAGCAGTGAGCAGCCCCTTCTTGACCCGTGTTATATAAATGGTGTTATCCCGAGACAGGTCAAAGTGGTACAACCCACTACAACCATGTCACTGTCATATTAAGTTCAGCAGCTTATGACTCCCCACACACAGAGAGGCACAACAACACAACAGCTGGCAGGTGAACCCCAATAACTTTACCAGGTATCAGAGAAGCCATGTCCTGAGCTGACCCAATGTCATCAATCCCATCATCTGGCACACAACACAGGAGTCCACAGGGGAAGTTCTGTAGGACTCCTCACTGACCAAGGAGGTTGCTCAGCTTGCAGGGGTATATGAGATACATGTGAAAAGCACTCTGGAATGGTACAAGGGTTGTTAGGGGGAACTTTGGGTAGGAATCAAAGCAGGAGATTCAAAGTCATTTGAGGAAGAAGTAGTATGGGAAAATAGAAAGATCAGGAGACAAGGAAGCTGGTCACATTTAAAGAAGCCACTGGCTGGTACTGCATGGCCATGCCCTGAACTGCATCACCACAGTCCTGTTTTACCAGTAATTTTACCAGTAAACGCTATTTCTCACTCTTTTTGTGAGTGTGGTTTTAGCTGAGCTTTCTAAATCACAGCAAAGTTACTGGACTCTACACCCCAAAGTTTTGTGAAAATGCATTACAAGAAAGCAATTTTTATGCCACTGCTCTTTTTAAAACACAACTAATGATACTTTACATGACCCTTGAGAACTACCATCTACTGCTGCTTTCTCCAGTCCAGAGATGGCCTGAACAAATGACATATTAAAGTTTGTATCCTGCCCTGAATTTTCATATCTTTTTTCTTCTTTTAGGAAGGCTAAACTAAAGCTGAACTGGCTTCCAATGAATCCAGCTGAAATATCAGGATATATAATTTTCTCTTTCTGACACTCATAGGGGAAATAGGCTTAATTGTTGAAATGTAGAGTCCTCAGACTCAACCACTTAAGTCACTTAAAGTCAAAGTTTTTTAGACAAACTGCAATTAGAATGTTTTCCCATAATAAGGAAGGATGGCTGTAGATCATAACTTATACTCACTCAGGATCTAAGAAAGTGAAACAAGAGGATGCTTGAGATCTCTTCTATAACTCATTTAACTATTTATTGAGCTGGTTTTTTAAAAAATAGCATTTGCACAATTAACCTCTTAATTTTGCAAGAACTTCAGGATAAAAAAAAATAGTATTTATTGATTTGAAATGTCCTTTTATACAATAATCCATGCAGGTCCATTAGGTAGCATGTACTATGTTGTTCTACTTACTAATATGGATATAGGAGTGGTAAGCTCTTAAATTGCAGTTTTACCTCTTCTTCTAAAAAGCAAGAATTTGGTTGTTACCAACCCCAGAAAACCCCACATGCTTAAAAATTTACTGCACAAAGAGCAGCCAGTCCAGCTCAGTACTGTTTACTGCAACATGCCCACGCCAAAAATAATTTCACCTGATGTCCTCAGCAACATTTGGATCCAGCAAGCTTAGAAGTAAAAGGCTCTGAAAAGACATTGCTGTCTGCCCTTTAAATTTGTAGCGTATCTATGAATTATTAACACCAAGTTTTCTTTCTTCAATTACCAAGTTGAGAGAAATTACCTATTTGTCAAGATAATGAACAGATTGCCACTTATGTCAACCCACCAATGGAAAATAGGAAGGGGATATTTGTAAGGCCCTGGATAAATGTGTCGGACCAAAACTTTGGACCTGAAATTAAAACCAACATTAAAAAAATAACCATTTAATATAATTTTGTCATAAGGCAATACAAATTAAGATTATATGAATTATTATTATATGAATAAAGAAATGAGTGACTATTCATCCCTTACTAGAATTTTGCTTACTTGAGTCGGTTGAAATTTGGATATCTTTTGTTGATCCTTGTGTTGACCCATCAACATCATCATCTTCATCTGTAAAAGAGAGACATTTTAAGAAAGGATTTTTGTTAATTTGAATGGGAGGAGAAGGTGTTTGTTATTTAGGAACAGTTTCCATCAAAGAAGCTAACACAAAAGGAACCAGTCGGAAAAGCACACTTTCTTTTTCTACCTATTTTATGATAATAATTCATAGCATTACAAAAACAAATCTGCATTGTCATGTAGCTACAGTGAAGGCATACATGAGATCCTTATACTATTGGCTTTAATATTGCAACTACTCCATCTCATTCTTTTCTGAAGTCATGATGTTTTACTGTCACGGAAGTATCTTTGTTTCCATTAAGTTCTAAATGACCAAATCAATCCAACCTTCCAGTCAGAAATAATGGTGTTATAGAAGTAGTTTCCACAACTGAAAAACAAAGTTACTGACATCCAAAGAGAAAGAAATTGCTGCTCTCCAGAAGAGAACTTAGACAGTAGGCTCACCATTCTCACTACAGCTAGGAGCTAACATGTCAGAAAATAATGAACCCCTCTAAAACCATACATAAAATATTAAAAAAAGATTGAAATAAATGCTACGAACATTTTGCATTTGCATCTGTGCAGAACATCCTCATCTTACTTACTCCTGACACTCAGAGCCATACACCATACAAGACCAGTGCAAATCCAAACATGATCAATATTCCTTCTCTGAGGGTAGCAGTAGAGCGCAATGCAAATACTCATCAAATAATGGTATTGACACTCACACTCACTGAAAATCCCAGTCAGTCCTGAGTGGGATGCAGGCAAAGCTCCCAAAAGTTATAAGCCAGAAAACACCTTCATAAAACTATGCCTTGCAGCTGAGGGAGAAAGCAAGAAAACAAAGCACAAAACAAGAAATAAAGTATAAAATAAAACAAGTAAAGGCAGATCTTCAGAGTGAAAGAGGTACTGGGGAAGTCAAAATCTTAAAGCAGGAGAACCTTCCAAGAAGCAAAATCATAGCATGTCAAGAAGGGTACTAGGCAATAGTCCTAAACTTGACACCAGGTAACTCACTGAATATTTGGGTAATGCTTCAAGTGTCTACAAGAAAGACCAACAATAATGTTTTTAAGTTATGGCTTTTAAAATATAAAGAATTGAGATATTTTCCCTGTTATAGCTGTCAGAAACAGATCAAGTTTCAAACTGGAGAGAAATTTATACAGTATGGTCCTGAAACAACCCAAAATAAGAGAAAGCTGAATGCCTTCTTGAATTTGACTCTAGACAATTAAGTTAAAAAAAAAGGAATATTAAATATAATAATAGGAAAAGACTATTCCTGGTTGCTCCCAACCCTTTTCTTTCTCAGTGTAGGTGAGAAGAAGCTGACTTCTTTTATACTTTCTCTTTCAGTCTGAGTAGTAGGGAAATCTACACCAACAGCACCCTGAAACTATTCCAGTGAAGTTCAATGAGTTCTTTGAAATTTGTTATGATAGGAATCATTTGGAGAAAGGGGCTCCACACTACTCTACCATTTCATCTACTGGTAGCTCAAGTTTAAAAGAAGCCCCTTCCAGCAGAGAGATATTTGCTGAATGTTGGTGATGAAGCTTAGCATTTACAACATGGCAAAAGCTACTTCAGACAAATGGTCCCCAGCAGGTCAGCGATGATGGCTGTGCTCATTCACTGCATGGGACAAGTCATCTGGCAATTCCCAGCCACCAGCTTGGGAATAGCTATGCCTGCAGCAGGCAACTCATCCAGGCAACTGCCAACACTTCTTTGTACCTCAGACTGGTCTTTTCACAATCTTTTGAGTGATGTCTTTTGTCAGCTGTGGCAACAGAGAAGCACTCTCTCTGCACGTGCCTCAGGAGAACTTAATGAGCCTGCCATCACAGAAGAAGTCCTAACTATCCCTCAACAAAGGAGTTACTTGCTCCCCTGAGCCACCCCTAACATGCACACAATCTTTAGCCAGATCTGCCACCCAGAGTCTATGCTTTTCTCCTAGAAAAGCAGCAGCAACTCCTGGGGCAGCCTTCCCGAGTTGCTTCATTGTCAGAGGAACATCAAATACATACCAAGAGAGTATCAGGGAGCTGCTGGATTCATGACATATCTTGGTAACTTTCAGCACATAGCAGGAGCTAGTGGGATTTTGTAAGAAAATGAAGGTCTGTTCTGCGAACATGGGTAACAAGAAGGACTAAAAGGCTAGAGCACTGAGTTTCCTTGACACAGGATGATGTGGGAATTAGTTCAAGACAATCCTTGGCTCTTGCTTTGAGGAAGAATTTGGGCAAAGAAAAAGAGCATATAGCAATGGTATCCAGTGCTTTTGGTGGTAACCTGCAGACACCTGATCTTCAGCAGATGACTGAGGGTGGCAAACATCCAGCAACAGGTCTTGAAGCAAGGCTCAACAAGATGTGGATGGTGTAAAAGGAGTCACCTGGAGACACCAGACTAGTACCTGAACATTCAGCATGTAGGTGCTAAACCAAGATGCAAAAACGCACTGTCAACTACGAAAAAACCAAACAAAATATGCACAGCAGAGTGCAAGGAAGGTGCTGCACCACAAATATTACTCACCACGCTTTCTGCTGAGCCACAGCAGTGGCTCACTGACCATGAAGAAACAGAAAGATGTCAAATGCTGAGGCAGCTGTCAAGGTCACAGGTATGCAACAGATCTGCAGCAGGAAGAACGGGGAGCATCCCCATGGTTTGGGCACTGCTCCCCTGGGGATCAGCAGCCCCTCCATCCTGGGAGGCTCCTGCCCGTTGGATGATGGGGAGCTAAGCCCAAGGGGAAAAAATTCTCATAGGTCACAGGAAAGAGAACCTGTGATAGAAATTAGATTTTACAGGGTGTTGCTATACTAGACCTCTGTGACACGCAGGCTAGGGACTATAAAAATGCATTCTGGCTTTCCAAACAAGGTGAGTCTTAATTAGATTTTAAATTAGTGAGTTTAAATTAGATTTAATTAGATCTAATTTAATTAGATCTAATTTAATTAGATTTTTTTCCCCCTTCATATCACAATAAAGCACTGAAAATGGTTCAAATTAAATTAGTGAATATTTCTCCATCCCTATGTATCTGCTTCTGACCACAAGCTAATGGCTGGATTTTCTCAATTGAAATGATGAGACAAACCTTTCCATTAAAGCAATGCAAAAAAGCCATTCTTACTTTAAAAAACCTTGACTATGCATAACATGAAATAACAGAGACAGCACATAGCATAAGTGTCAAAGCAGAAGACCTTTTCTTCCATCTCTTAACATATTGAAGGAAGAGACTAGAAGGTATAGCTAAAATTGTGTAGCTTGGATTCTTTCACTTAAGGTGCTCCATGTTCAATTTTATTAAGAGGTGATTTAAAAATTAAAAAATGTGAAAGTTAAGGCCAGCATATTAAAAGAACACATCACTGTTGAAGAGAGAAACTTAGTTAACATCAGAAAAGTCAAACTGAAGACTCTATTTTAAAGGACTTCTGCTACAGCTTCTGCACACAGAACACAGGGGTCTTGCCCATGATCAGCTCTCCTCACCAAAACCAAACCTGAGGTCAGAGCAGAAAGTTCAAGAGCAATCTGCCAGGTTGAGAAAAGAGAAGTTGCAAATATTTAACTTTCATGAGCTGTATTTTGCCTACCTTTTATTTCCTTTCCTATTCCATTCAAGCACCAAAAGAAAGGTTTTACTGGTGCTTAATAATCAAAATACAAATTAAAAAATATTTCCATGTACCTCAGGCTTAATAAAAAATCTTGTTCCTGGAGAGCTGTTAAACAAACATTTACTCTAGATGGCAGCAGAACATTACCCTGCCTAGGCACATGGTATTGTTTCAGCATAGAAACCTTAAAAAGGACAGATGCTTAATCCAAGAGACAAATAAAAATATCTGTACACATGATGTAAGAAGTAAGTGTTTCCAGCAATGATAACACTAACACCACAAATTTTTTTACTTTATGTTTTCACTTTCTTTGTTTCAAGGATAGTGCACAAATTGCCCTGCACCAGTAAACAGAAGTTTCTGCACTCTGCACAGCATCCATTAAAAAATCTCTAACCTCTCCAAGAATAGCAAGAAGTTACAGTATTGCCACAAAAGCCAATAAAAATTAGCAATAATATGAATGATGACTCTAGGTTAAATATACTCATCAATTAGTTGCATTCAACTTTAAAATTTTTACCTGATTCTGTTTGCAAATTTTCTGATATCCGAAAACAATGCAATTTGCTAAAGTTGCGAGAAAACAGTTGAACACAGCTTGGAGGAAGAATCATATTCCTTAATCTTCCAAAGGTACATTCTGGTGGGACAATTACACAGCAAGCAGCATGAGCCTATAAACAACAGCATCAATTAAAACTTGTGATATGCATTAAAAGTAAATTTATTCATAACAAACTATGACTGAAATTGTATAATTCAGGTTAGGAATTATATAGACCTTTTGTAAATCACCTTTATTAAATGAATGGTCCATCTGCAATAATATTATATATATATATATATACACACTCTCTATATATACTCCATTATACTGCCTTTATGTGTTACCAATAATGGGGAGTCTTAATATGTCAAGAAACTTTCAAGGATCGTGAACCTGTTCTGTTAAAAATTGAAGGTTTTTATACAGCTACATAGAGAAGCTCAAAGTTTTGGTCTCAAACTCTGATATTCCACTCTGTGTGGGGGAAATATATTTACTGGGGGAAATAGAAAAGGTGCACAGGTTATACTGAATGACTTGAAAAGAGCTGTATTGCAGATTCTGAGGTAAGACTGTTTTCAGTTTTATTCCAAAAGGTGATTGGATAGTTTCTGCCTTTATACTGTTGCAAATCTTCTGCCTGTATTGAATGCATATACCTTTGCATGCATGGCCACATAACATGTTATATTTCTTAAGACTATTCTCAAATATGACTCCTCCACCTCAGAAATTATGTCACAATTAAAATACAAACCCCACAATATTAAAAAAAATAAAATCCTTGAAATCATACCTGAAATACTGAATAACCTCTAGAGTTTTATTTTAAATCATTACTACATGGAGTACCTCATCTAGCCTTAACTAGCAAATTAATGATTTCTTACATATACTTTCAGTTTCCACCTCATCTGGTGCTACTTTTACTTCCATCATATTTTAATATGAGGTGGCATTAAGTGTGTGGAATCATTGTTATCTGTGTGTGCCACCGCACACTGTTTATCAGTGTGTGAAAAGCTGTGGCTTCCAGAATTATAACTGAAGGGTATCATCAGCTTGCACGGGAAATAAACATGTGTCATGTGAATGGAAAAACACAGAAACTGATATTGACAGCTTAAAAATACCCCAACCACACAGGCTAAGACCTATTCTATACTGAAATAACAATAAACATATTAGAATGCTAAGTCTTTAACCTTGCAGAATTCATTACTTGAAAGAAATTCTGATTAACACAGAAAGTGCCCGCAGGCATCTAACCATAGATCTATAATGATTACGCCCTGTTAAATTCCATTGGATTTACACAAAGCTTCACTGTGACTTTGAGAGTTGTTCATTAAAATTATTATGAGGAGGATTTCAAAAATCAGATTTCCCATCTAACGCATAAAAAAGATATATATTCAAATAAATAACTGTATAGATTAAGTGTATTTACAAAGTGTATAAAAACATATTTCTACAGTATGGAAATAAATTATGTTTATATCAAGTTTTCAAATAAGCACGTGCTCATATATATGTGGTTCCCACAAATACATGCAGCAGCAAAACATACCAGGATGCCACACCATTCACATCTCATGCCAGAGAGCACCTCAGAAGACCCACAGGTTTTTTTGCAAAATTCACAACGAGCACTTGAAGAAAGGTTTCCCTCCCTCCAGTGGTGGTGGTAAGTATCCTGAGGGAACACATCAAAACTTAGCATTACATGAATCACATACACATGCATTTTCAGTACAGCTTTGAAATCACCAATTCAAATAGCTCCAAGGAAATAGCAACAGATACTAGGGCATTTAGTTTTTATCAAGATAAATACGAATCTTTAACAATCTAACATTTCACTAAAAAAAGAAGTTTGATAAAACTATAAAAAAATGTATCACAGTGTTTTTCTTTCACAGTCCACTAAAAATTATTTTAAAAAAAACATCCTACAATGTCAGTATTCTGTATCTACTGTGCTGTAACAAGATAAGAAAATAGGCAGTTTTGCCTCAGTCAGACTGCAGGAAGCATGAGGACAATAGAATGTTTGCCAGGGATGCAATGCAACCAACAACTCAACACACAGAAAAGTTTCTTCTGCAAAGAAACTTTTATATAAGATACTTGATTTTTTTTTTTATTTGGAGGTTATACACATTCCATAGATTTTTCAGCAAGAGTTCAAAAGCATTGTGAATATATCAGCATTTAAGTTCATCTCACTCTTTGTAGTATATTCTGAAATCCCATATGTCCTTTGCCTGACAATAAGCAACTAAAATCCTTTGATAACTGGCAGCATGTGAAACTAAAGACCAAGACTGCTCCTTCTCTAGTCCACAAAATGCATGACCACCTCCCCCTGCAGAGACCTCTGCACTTACATGGTCCAGGTGCCCATCCTGGTGACACTGCCGGCAATCACTGCACGCAAACAGGATACAGTCTGTGTGCACGTGTAGCTCACAAACTAAAAGCACAAAAACAAGAAAGCTTCTTTAGGCTGGAAACCCGAAGGTTTTTCTGCATCTCCTTCTGACCTCCTTTCTGTACTCTTCCACTACCCTTTTCACACCATACTTTCTCTCATTCATGCTCTTTACATTCAGCAAAGGTAGACGATAAAGATGCATGCTCATTTGCTCATTTCTGAGAACAGGTCCCCTGCTGTGCACCCACAAGATTTACATGAGTGAAATCTTTTACTTCCTTTCAAGAAAGTTTATTATATTTTAATATATAAACAGTGCAAGTCAAGAGATTAAAATTATCTTACAAGTACATTTAATTATGTCAACAATTTGTTTAGAAAAGTTAATTACATCTTAACCCTTGTTTTTATCTTAATGATAAAGAGTCCAGGAAAATCTCTTAATTTTAGTATCAGACATGAACATCATAAACAAGACTAGATTAGCAGTATTAAGCTAAATCATTAGACATAAACAAAAGAAGAAAGTTCAATATCTCCATCTGAATTTAAAAATTCTATAGCTTAAAACACTAGACTTCTAAAACAAATTCCACAAGCATTTTTGAAGAATAAAGGAAGACTCTTGCGCATTTTATGAACTTTAGCTGCCCATTTTAAAGATACATTTAAAAAAATTAGCAGAGAAACAAATCGTAGACTTACTGGTATTCAGATAATGGGCACAGAACAAATCACACCACACAAAATAGTAAAACTGTAAAAATCTATATGAGGAAAACAATTCAGAACCTTCAACAAACCATAAAAAAATTTCTGTGCATCTGTAATACCTAACTACAACATGTGATTTCAAGTGCTTCATGTTTACAAATATTTAAATAGAAACATCTGGAAAAAACTATTCCTTTGCACTTGACTTGTGTGCTGGATTTGGCTGGGGTAGAGTTAATTTTTTTTCACAGTGGCTACAATGGGGCTGTGTTTTGGGTTTGTGCAGCACACAGGGTAGATAATATAGAGATGTTTTAATTATTGTTGAGCAGGGCTTACACAGAGCCAAGGCCTTTTCTGCTTTTTGTACTGCCACACTGGGGAGGAAGTTGGGGGAAGTTGAGAGGAGACACAGCCAGGACAGGTGACCCAAACTGGCCAAAGGGATATTTCAGATCATCTGACATCCTGCTCAGTATTTAAAGCTGGGCACATGAAGGAGGAATGGAGAACACTTGGTGATTGGCAGCTGGCTGGGGTTAAACCACAACAAATGGATACAATGCAAATGCAGTAGAATAGAGTAAGAATATGAAAGCAAAATTTAGAAAGCTTTAACTAAATTGGATCATTAAACTAAAGCTATTTGCAATAGTTAAGAGAGTAGAACTAGTGACAACTATTTGCTTTTCATATTTCTATGTTTATCTAATGGCACACAGGTTCTAAGGTCTTACTAAGATAGATCACTAGAAAATTCCTGTGCTATCTGTAGCTCACAGAACATCCTACCAAACCATCCCGGCCACACGGTGACTGTACTAAGTGACATATTCCTACTAGTCAGAAGAACAGTTCGGCTCCATTATGCAAGTCAACAGACAACAGCAGAAACAGAAACATTGCGCCATTCTACTTCTAAATGCTGTGATCAAAGAGGATTACTTCCCCTACACATACACATAGAAAAACCATATTTAATAGGACATTATCTTTAGCAAAACAGTGATTTTGGAAGCAACTCAATTCCCTAAAAAATTGATTTTTCACTCATTAGACTTTTTTTAAAACAGTTCAGAAGTAATATTCCTGCAAAACAGTTAATTCTATTTAATCTCACAACTCAACTGAACAACTAATAGAAATTTAAGACAAGGGAGAACTGAAGAGCTGTCCTACATCAAAATCAGTTGTGTACTCATGCCAACATGTATTTCAAACAAAAAGTATGGGATTTGGGTGATTTCTTTAATTACTGTTTTTTCAGAGAATCCATGTCAGATCACTCAGAGCAGTACTATTTTGAAAAACAATATTTTCAAATATCTTTCCATTGAAGGTACCTCATCCTCATTAAAAGTAACAGATATCTGAGACTAGTAACACAGAAAATTCTACATTCTTTTCTAGAAATACGAATACCTGATGATTCTCTGTATCACAAGTTTCCACTGGAAACAGAAATAAATTACCGCAATAGGACAAGTCTTTCTTTCCTCATAATAAGTCCTCATTCTTTGCCCATCTCAGGCAGGGATTCATGGCACACCACCACAGACTTGCTCAAAGTAAATTGGAGAAAATGTGAAGAGTGTACAGGTTTGACAAAATTTCCAGTTTATGGAAGGTGGTTGATTTGTTATTCCTTAGTTTGAAGTAAGCCTTCCCACGACCAATGAATAGATAATAAACAAAGCAAAAATTTCTCAAGCACTCAAGGTATGCAGTGTAAGGAAACTGCAGGTTACTGGGTGGCACATAAATGGCCATACAAATAGGGTTTTAGTTACCTTCACATCGAAAGGCAGGTGATTCTAGGGACTTCCTGCACACAGCACAAAACTTTCTTTTGTAATGTCCTGGAGGCCCAAAACAGTGTGCAACTGGAACCTGCCAGCAAAGAATGCATAAGACATCATCAATATCAACTTCCATAGTGTCAGGTAAAGTTCATAGAACCTGCCTTATCTTGCAACAACAGGGCAGTATACACAATAGAAAATTAACTAAGCACAAGAATAAATAGACAGATTAAATATCCTTTAAAAAACAATCATACTT
The DNA here is from genome assembly GCA_003676055.1 of Chloebia gouldiae. Taxonomy (NCBI): domain Eukaryota; kingdom Metazoa; phylum Chordata; class Aves; order Passeriformes; family Passeridae; genus Chloebia; species Chloebia gouldiae. The sequence goes on from QUSF01000029.1 coordinate 2,357,098, forward strand.
AGAAATATATGATAAATACTTAAATGTAACTTTTTAAAATTCTTGGGAATGAATATGTATTGTATATATTTTTAAGCTGATTAGCTTCTTGATGATTCACAACAACATGAATCCAAAGGCTTCCTTTGGGACATACCTGTAATCGCAGCTGTTCTTCTGAGCATTCTTAATTGAATCAAGGACAATTAAAGAGTAATTACTGCACAGGTGAACAAAATACCCTAAAGGCATGCACAAGACAACTTTTAACAGTGCTGACACCATTCAGTGCTTGCCACACGCCTTTCAGTTCCTCTCCGAATACTGCCTGGCCACTATCTGACCAAAGGGATTGGTTGGTTTCCCTCTGCTTTATTCAGGCTTTGAAGCCTGAATGGTATCTATCTCCTGAAGTACATCCAGATTTAGGTTCCTCTTGACTGTACGTTGAAGATGATAGACTATGATTTTCTCTTGCAAGAGCTGTCTGTACCAACCATTTTGACAATGTGTTTCTTATTATTAACTTACCTTAAATTGTTTTTTTCTTGTTTAATTGATTTTATTAATTATTAATTCTTGATTAATAATGAAGACGGGATGTAATAGTACCAAAGGAACAACAGATGAAGCAAAGTAAAGAAGAAAAAAAAATACTTAAGTTTTATACCTGCTCTAGAGATTACTCTTCCTACAAGATGCATAACTCTGTTAAAGTGACATTCACATTAGAAGGAAAGAACGTAACAGCATGTTTAAAGTCCTGGAATCCAAATGAGTTCCACAAAAGTTTGCCATGATTTAGGTACTTAGTATTATGCATTTCACATGCCCTTCTTACTATACTGAAGTTTTACACATCGAGTTTATCTTGTGGTTGTATTTCTGGTAAAAGCTGACAAACTATTATTTAGGTTTCAAAAGAAATTAGTAATTCCCAGTAAAACTTTGGAAATAATTATTTCAGATATATGTAGTTACAGAGAACAGCTTTTCCTCTCAGATACACTGGTAAAAAATCCTTCAAGGTTATATTCATCAGGATTTGAATTTTTCTTTTTGTATATGGAGGTTTTCATGAGAACTATTAGCAGTAAATCTGGCATGTACTGTGAACACAGAATTTCATGACCCAAGGAGTTGCTTCCAGTTATAAAAATCCAATTCCCTCAAGAATTTTCTGTCTCAGAAAGTATGGGGACAGTCACATCAAACAATCCTATAATTCAAGCATGAACAATGAAAGAAGTGAGATAAAGTTTTGCCAGATTCAACAGAAGGGGAAAAGAACAATGCTGAAAGTTTAGTCAAGAAAAAGCAGTAACCCCCAAACTGCAAAGCATGTGGTTCCTCCAGTGCTCCTCATAATTACACTTTGGGAGAAAAAAAAAGGACAACGGGAGGAATGAAATATGCTTGTGTTATCAAACATGAACAGGACAGTGCACAGCAACTGACCACCGAAAGTCACCAGCTCCCTGCCCCAGCAGACCTTGAGGAATCCTTGACTGACCAGGAAACTGCCCATTCAGATCCCACGCTCCCCCCACCAAGCAGGGCTGAGAGCCAGCCTACACAAAAGACTCCATATCAGTATCGCAAATACAGTATGTAACAGCACTGCCTCCAAAAACTTCTAGTTTGCAACTCGATGTACGAGTCAGGGATTTAAAAATACAGACAAAGTATTTTTTTGGGTCCATACCCTACTCCCACACGCCAAAATTGAAACTTCATTCTCTGCAGCCCTCCAGCTCTGACATAAAGTTCATAGCTGGTTTACATAATTGTTTTTAAATCAGAATACTCAAGCCATAAAATGTATGTTTACAAAAAGAACATGTATCTTTGGAGGGAGTAAATTATCTTGGAAAGCCTAAGAAGCTTTAATCAAGCTATCCCAGATTAAGTTTAAGGCTCATCATCCCTGCCCACCCTGCTGCTTCTTCAAGAGAAGGAAGAAACAAACCTCTCTTGTACAGCCACATGCAAGTTACTTGGGCTCAGTTATTGTGGAGGTAAAATGCCAGAGCTGCAGCTCACTCTAGCTGCTCAAAAAAAAAGTTTGCTAGGAGAAGATCACTTGCACAAAATTAATCCTGCATAATGAATTCATGTACAGAAAGTTGGTAAAAAATGACTATGTGAGCACAACCCAACACAGACACTGCAACTGCAAGGAGTACTGAAAAGCCCTGGTGGGATTTCTTCAGGCAAGCTTTCCTGCACATCCCAACCTGTCTTCAGGTTTCAAGTGTCATCTTTCAGCGCCCTACCCCTGCCACAGCTTCAAGCACCATGCAGCACCTAAGGCAGAAGAATTCCCCCAGACACAGGGGAGACCACCCCCTTAGCTCTGAGGTGTGAACAAATTGCTCTGGACACCCAGCATGAGCATCCAACCCCCTCAACAACCCAGGTTTGAAATACAGGGGGACTCTTCTTCTGGCCACGAGTCTGGCTATTTCATTTAAAGCCTAGCTTTATGCAGGCTATTCATTATTGTCACAGAGCAGTTCTGCTGAAAAAAAAAGAACATGCGAAAATCAGTATTTATTTTGGGAAAAATTGTGAGAAAGGATTTTGACAGAAGGCAAACTTATTCAGAGTCTGACTGTATTTATCTAGAACACTCAAGAGAAGGAGACCAAGTCTAAATTCTTCAGCTGTTCAGACCATGGTGACAATTGTCGGAAGTCTCAAGTCACTGTCAAATAGAAGGGAACAACTTGCTGATTGAAATGTTAAGGGGGAGTGGAGAAGGGGGAAAAAAAGCGGGGAAAAGTTCATTAATTTATTTGCTACAAATCAAGACAAAGAAACTTTGTTTATCATGAGTGGTCTTTCTAACATGCTTTGGAAGATGACAGGTATAAACACAATATAGAGCCTGATGGAAAATGGGATGGGAGTACGATGGAAATAAAGAAAAGGTAAAAGAGTGAGTACAATATAACAAATGCATCCATTACATAAGGTTTCTCTCAACACATTTTGGTTGCTGAACAAGTTCTAAGCACCTAATATAGACATATATTGAAAAAATATTTGAAACTCAGACTATAAAAGCCAGTGAGACACCATGAAAGAATACAGAACATTACATATTATTGCCTAGTTTACATCCACTGCCATCAGTACAGCTAAGTACAAAAGCATAAGGTGGCCTACAGCAAAAATGTTAATAATTTATGAGAGTTTAAAAGTGCTTCCAATCCATCTACTTAAATTACCTTATGAAGACCACAAAAGTAGATTTCCACAGAAAAATACAGAAAATTTCTTCTAGTAATACCATTAAATGACATCTAAGTGCCCTTACAATATTGATCAGAAGCGTATCAACAGAAAGTATAACGGTAACACTCCAGTATGATCTCCAGAATGACTCTGCACTCAAGGACAAGATACTCCTAGTTCCTGTTCCATTTCCTGCCATCTGTTAAGGAATGCAAGGCATTAGAGAATGTAATACACATCTGTAAATGCTCCTATCAGCCTGTAATAAAATTTGGTCCTATCTATGATAGATCTATCTACCTAAGATTGTAATTCCTTCAGTGCAATCTCTGCAAGTGTACAGCAGTTCTGCATCAACCAAAAAGAACAGCAACAAACTGCTTTTAAAATTCAAAAGTAATTTAATTCAAGTACTCTTCCACTAAGGTGGAGTTATTTTATACAGAGTGGCCCAGCTACTTTCAGACCCTCTGATATGTGCATAGAGTCAGGCCAGACTGTCTTACTGATCTACAGCCTTCAGGATGCCCCAGCAGCAGGGGAGAAAATAACAGCTCGAGGAAGGCCTGTTT